>JANSTU010045290.1:0-10535 GCA_027564075.1 Bolitophila hybrida | reverse complement strand
GGTTCGTGGAAATTATACTTTAGGCGTGGTGGCAATTTAAATTTGGCAAACACCTTTTAAATCACGTTTAGGGAAAAGAACCCTTGGGAATGGCGGGAATAGAGGGCTAAGGAATAGTAACCTATGGCCAACACCTTTTTAATAACGCTAAGGGGAAACAACCCTGAGAATTGCGTATAGAGGGCCAAGAAATATTACCATCTATTCTACTCTACCTGGTAACATGTAAAAAACTGCAATCATTGCAATCTTTGTACAAATAACTTTGCACACAAACGTCCGATTTCCTTTTTCTTTTTTTTAATATAAATAGGTATTTAAAATACCTTTTATGCTAAAATAAAAAAAAAAAACAAAAAACACCCTTAAAACATTATTTAACCTCTAACAATCGGGTGCTTTTTATAAATGAATTTGTTTTTTCCATTAGTTTTTTGACTTTAAACTGTCACCACGCCCAAAGTATAATTTCCACGAACCATAAAATAGTACGACTGTATGCGGAAACTCTTAATTTTTCAAATTAAACCCTCTCACCCCTCCCCTCTTTACACACAAAAACAAAAAATGACCTTTTTCCCCCTATCTCCCTTAACTTATTCAACTTTTTTTAAAACATATGTATTTTAAATACCTTTCAGTTGTCACCATACACTCCTAGGTATTTCCCACCCACACCTCAAAATATGACTTTAACCGTTTTTTTTTAAACTTTGCCCTCTCACTCCAAAGGGTTTCATAAGCGCCGACTAATTTTTGTGGTTTTGTGGTCGACAAAGGAAGGAATTTATAATTATTTGTATGGAAAACTTTACAAATTCTTTCATCTCCATTTTTTTAACGTTTGCTTGAACTTAAAATTTAATGTGGTTACTACTAAATTTTAATGCCGAACTGATATTGGTACAAAGAAAATAACCGTATATAGAATAACACCATATTGTTAATTGCCAAACATTGGTTTCTATGTAGACAAATAATTACTGCCATTGAATATTTAATTGATTTTCTTAATTTAGTATTAATAATTTTCAATTTAAGTAGGCTTTAAATTAAGTATTTTCTCAAAATGATAAAGTTTTTATACATTTTTTTTTAATTATAGCGCATAGATTATTTTTTTAAAAAAAAAAAATTCTTCGTCCGTACAACGCTAAACACAAAAATGTTAATGCTCTGTAACTGAGTGCATGTTAAAAATAGACCCCCCACCTCATATACAATTTTTTTGCTTTAGATATTCCATATCATGAAAGAGGGTTACGCCGGATCTTCTTCTCGTGTCTTACATAATGGCCTGGTCACATACAGCTTCGTTGTAAATAGTGGAGTGCGATAGGGATATCTTCACCAGACACTGCTATTTATCGCATTACTCGACGATGTCTTAACAAAGTCGATGAGCACTGCTAGCATTCAATCGGACTAGTACGACCACCTTTAGGATCTTTTGCTGAGGATGCCTGATTTTTTGAAACATCGTCAGGAAAATGTGCCGCCCATCCAACTCAACGGTAAACCCGTGTATATTGAATTGTGGCAGTGTATTGGTCACACTTTGCGAACAATATTGCAGCTCAATCGGTGCAATCGAACCCACAAGTCAAAGGCCGAAAACTAAATGGAGGCGCCCAGCCGCTTCTTTAGCCGCCAAGCGAGTTAAGTTCCGCAACTTTTTTCGAAATTCTTCTGATCCCATAATATCTTATTTTCAAAGCGGTCTTGCGGTCGATTTTGATTTTGATGGGTTAACCCATGATTGCGTTTTGGGTATATTTACCCTTTTTTCGTCGCCAGTTAAGATAAGATCGCTGTCTTTCATTTCCAAGACAATAACAACAGTACTTGCCGCAAATTGATCCATTATGAATACGATTTGCTTGTTTTTTGGAACAATATCACAAAGATGTCGACTGAAAATGGTGCAAAAACGCACGATTTTATATTTTCAATTTATTTTTACAATTTTTCGCCTGATATTGGCCTAATAGCCAAAAGTAGCTGTCTATTTGGCCATTATTAGACAGGTTTTTCAGATAATAATCTGGTTGATAATCGGTACATCTCCAACTGTATATTGTAAAAACTGTACCAAGAATATAAACTAATTCTAATATTTTATAATAATTTCCACCATTATTCGAAAATGTTGTATGTTATCATATGTATTTCACGCTGGATCCATTCACACTCGATAAAACCGCCTCCCTTTTCCCAAACGGGTGCTAAAGTATCATTGCTGGCAATAAAACATGAAGTCATTTCGTTTAATGCCATATTCCCATGATAATGATAAAACAATCAAGGTCAAGGTTTTCGTTGTTTTCTATCTGTATACTTTAACAACTCATTGTTAATTCATACCCCTGCCCAACTAATCGAAAAGTTCGCTTTTATACTCTACCCTGTTTGTTTGTAGTATTATGTCTTCAAATCCTGTGTTATACATACATATTATACATTTATACACGATAAAATATGAATTTATTTGAGCCGTGGGACCGGTCTATATATAGACATAATATAATATCTTACATCTAGTATAAAAGTAAAAAAAAAAACAAATAAACATTTAAGATATTTTTCAAATAACTTTTTAGGGTCTCCTAAGAAATAATCACAATATACCATAAATATTATACTATAGGTACATATAACAATGATTATCCCAAAAATAAAAGCTCGTCCAACGTGTATACAACGCATCAGCCGGCGCCGCGCCGCGCCGACGCTACTCAGTATATTTTATACATTACATCTTTTTAAAAGAAAACGGTCGCCTCTGGAAAAAGTCTATATATATATATAAACTCCTTTTCCATATTTCAGCTTTATAAAGAGTTGATGTTTTGATATCGCCGCATTATATCCGTCTTTTCATCTTGTCGGGTGAGTATAAAGTATGTACATCGTCGAGCACAACCCCTAAAGACGACAAGATGTCTATAATATGCAGCGATATCAAAACATCGAGCTTGCATAAGTTTAATGTTTTTTACATAAATCATTGAATCTTTTTTCATCGTTTTTTTTATCACATTTTATAGGAATTATATTGTATAATTTTAATTTTATTTTTATTGCTTTACCTAGATAAAAAAATAATTTTTTTACTTTTGACTTTTTATCATCAGGTAACTTACTTATAAGGTTTTTTTTTTAATATATTTTTAGATTTTTAGCCAACGATGTTATATTATATTACAAAAATGATATTATATATGTTTGTAGTTTTTAGATTTAAATTAGAAAAAGAGAAACCGCTGGCAAAATAAAAATAACTTAATTAATAATTTCTCGAATTATTCAAACAATTTTATTCAACTTATGCCACAATTTCAAAGTTTCTTCATTATGCAATCAAATAAAATCTACAACTATTTTGTCTTGCAAGAAGAAATACACTTTACATAACTTTGCGCGCTGTGATTAGCAAAAGACTAGTGAATTTAAGTCTTACTGCGAGTTCAATTAGTAAGAGTCTCAACATTATTAACTTTGTCTTTTTTGGCGATCTGGCTTTTTATAGTCATTTTAAGATCACCGCACTCAAATGCACTGCAGATTACATTTGCCTGAATATATCGGATTTAGTTCAAATATGCGCTGTTTTGTTCGATAATCTGTTTCCATCTAGACGGCAACTTCATAACATCCCCCTTGTAGAACCCCCCTCCTTATTTGCGAAAAACTCGGACAGCCACTTTTCAGAAGCCTCTTTTGAGGCCAACTTTACACCATCAAGGGCGTTCGTCATGGATAGGAACATGTGGTAATCACTTGGCGCTATGTCCGGGCTATATGGTGGATGCGATAAAACGTTCCATCCGAGCACCCGTAGTTTCTGACGAGTCACCAAAGATGTGTGTGGCCTGGCGTTGTCCTGGTGGAACACTACACCCTTTCTATTGGCCAATTCTGGACGCTTCTGCTCGATCGCCTGCTTCAAGCGGTCCAGTTGTTCGCAGTAGATGGTAGAATTAAGCGTGCGGTCATATGGGAGCAGCTCAAAAACACATATATAATTGAAAGTCAGAAAATTTCAATTTTGGCGGGTAAAACATTTCCGATCAAGACGAATTGGCGGTTTTTTGCAATGTCCTAGTCTAAAAATTGTGTAAAAAGTTATCTGCTAGTAGTCGAGAAAACATTTTTTTTGTTCGTCAACTTCAAACAATGATTTTCCAAAAAAAAAACGATCTTTCCCGGAATATTTTCTAGCAAAAGTCTCTAGAACAAATCCATCATTTCCATTTAAAATAACCCAATCCATCCCTTGCGTGAATGATTTAAATACAAAATAAATAAATACTCTTCTACAAATATGATTTAAACTTCATTTTTTTTTCTTTTTATTAATTTTTATCATCAAATTGCAACCAGATCAAAGTCGTTCTGTTGTTTACTTCAAAACTTTTAAAATTACCGATTTAAAAAACTCATTTTAAAGGATACTTGGCCTTGATATAACACTAACAAAATGCTGCATTTCCGAATACAGTCCATCCATGAGGCAGAATATACTACTATATTTATAGTAAGTTGCATATTTGAATCTAAAATAAAGGGTGTTGATAGACGAATATTAAATACAGTGGCAAAAAGCTACGATGAACTGGAAAGTAGTTGCTCCAGGGCTCGAGCCTTTCCATGTACGCATGTTTAAGCGAATAAACTGCCAATCGATTGGATTTACGGGGGAATTATAAAGCTAGCAATTCGATATGCTGGCATATCAATTTATATATACATAGATGAACCATTGACGTAGGTACATATATAAGATAAAATCATAATATTCATAACAATTGTTGGAAACGTTCGATGGCTAAGAGGTTCGTCCATATGATGAACATGCTAACAACATTGGCTTCAGCTAATGTTAAAGAACTCATTATGAATAATTCGGGACTTTCTAAGAGATTTAGTGACAGCAATAGGCTAAAATGTAATACTTTTGGAACCACAAGTCTTTCGCCAAACAGAAGACAGTTCTCGACCAATGACAAAGAGTCTCGTCTGCGGTACATCTGCCTCTCGTTAAGGTCTACGATTTTATTGGAGTCTGGCCAAGTACTGTTGTGGTATCCGATTATTTTCTGTGAAAATACTGACTCACCGATTGAAAAGTGGCCGGAAGTTTGGATTGTGTCAATTACAATGTCATCTGATCTCGGTTGCCGGTTATTTAGCCTCGAGAGCATATCTGCATGTCCAAAACTCATGGTTGATATGGTCGAGCACGAAGTCATAGGAGAGGCAATAGATTGGTACTCTTTTTTTAGATCCTAATATAGATTTCAATGGTTTGTGTCTGCAAAATTAAGCGACGGCCGTACCGATGGATCCGTCCACAATAGGCGCTGCCCACTCCACAATGTCTATGGGTGATATAAACCCAGTGCTCCTGTCGCTGGAGTTCCGCGTCAACGCTAGCCATAACGACAAAAGTCACTGGTATGCATTGACGGAATGCAGGTGTCGTAGGATTTGGCAAGTGAAAGATTTGCCAAAACTTTTAGACATCATCAAAGGCTTTCTGCAAACACTCCTAGAAATTTTATTTGAACAAAATTACTAATTTCTTCTGAACTATTTCCAGATTCCGTCTTGCGACACTAATCGGCATGTTCCACAGTTGGAAAAGCTCCTTCATCCAGTCTAGTCCAAAAATATCCGGGCCCACCGTTTCAGATACAATGCAGGTGCCTCTTTTAACGGTTATGACTAAGCTGGATATCCCGATGCGGCTATAATATTGATCGATCTTAGGGATTCCCAAGTTTTCTATCTTGGAACCAATTGTGTAAATTACTGGCGATTTTTATGATCGCACCATGGAGACTTCGACGAAGGATATTGCTATGTCCATGTATTGATTTGGAGAAACATTTCTGAGATACCTGTTTCAGACGAATGTCCAGAGGTATAGTTCCATCGAGCAGCTCAATTGTAGATGTATGTGTTATCTTTATTAGTCCGAGTCCGAGATCCTTTGTATTTCCAGCAATCGAGATTTTGAAACACCTATGAGAACTATAGCACCATATATGTACTATAAGCGACCGTACTGAGGTTGTATAATTGAGCAGAAGGCATGTTGGACCCCCCCACCAGGAGCTGCTTAGAGATCTCATAAAGTATGTATTTAAGTGCTGTATTTTTTACTTATGGCTTCGATAAGCTTTTGGAACGAGCACTAGGAAGATTTAAGTGCTGTATTTTTTACTTATGGCTTCGATAAGCTTTTGGAACGAGCACTAGGAATCGAAGATTATTCCAAAGTAATTCAAGCATATTTTTTGTTGAATTTCAGCATCTCCGTTTTTTTGCCAGGAGGTATAAGAGGCACGCAGGCTGTTATCCAACGATATTGTAGCTTATGTGGCAGCCTTGGCCTTCAATGAAGGTTATTTTGCTTTACTATGCAAATCATGACTGGGTGCGATCAAGTGACTCATTGAGTATGCACGGTGCTCTGCTGAACAACAGACTAACGAAGGCAGGATTCAACGTAGCCTAGAGCAAAATATGCTTTAAACATCATGGATGATAGCAACATCCTTTATGGTTCTGGCATCAGGTAAGCCGATTAAACTCGCTTATGATCGTTTTACTTTTGTTTTTTCGAGTTTAAATGTTTTTTTTTTCATGCTTGCATGTTTTTACTAGCATAATGCTAGGGCGTTTTGGTGACCTAGCATAATGCTAGTATTTTTTTACTGTGTATTTACCTACGATCACGTATGGCAACACTGAAAGAAACTTGCATTGAACATTTCGCAAAGTGTTACAACATCTAATATTAAATGTCAGATGTCTCTTGAGAAATGGTAGATGGTGACAACGTCGTTTGACAGTAAATTTTTGAATGTATGTCCTAAAAAAAGTTCAGATTGTGTGTGTACTTTAGGTAGGTTGCTATAGTGCGAGTGCGATTCTAATAATATACATTGAATGAAAACTGTTATGGGACCGATGTGAGTTATGAGTATACCGAATTTGCTTATCCACTGAACTAAAATCTGTTATATTTTGTAATATTTATTACACGATATTACAAAATATAACAGAATAGTGAATATCGGTAATATATTCGTAATTTACAGCAAATATCGGAAATATTTATAATATTTTGTAATTTTTGTATTATTTTGCGAATATTTGTTTTATATTTAATATTTTGCAAAAATCTGTAACATATTCAGAATCAAGAATATGGTGTACAATATAAATGAGAGTGAACTGCCCCTCGTAAATTTTCTAATAGTGTTTTTTATATGACCCGTTTTTTTTTTTTTTTTTTGGCAAAAATCACGCTTTTCCCTTCAAAGTGTTCCCAAAAAGTGAAAAATTTAAATTTCGAAAAACCCTCCACCTTTTACCTGATGGGGAAAGCGAAATAACTTTGATTTTTTTATTTCGGATGATCTAGCACCGAGTTATGAGTTTTCCGAGACGCTTCAGAATAATTATTGCCTGTTTTACATATTTCTTCATGAAAATATTACACAATATTCGAATTTTTTCATTTCAACTGCGTCGTCAAAAGAAATTCACAAACATGTTCCTTTTTTGCACGAATTTACTTTACCCCGTCCTGAATTAAAATTAATAGAATAAAATATTTATATATATCTAAATTTCTTGATTAAATTGTAGTATTCAATGTCGGTACCCACTGAAAAGCATTAGCATTCGAATGCGTTAAAATTCGCTTAGACACTTTTACCAAGTCTGAAAAAGCTAAATTATGTTCAAAATCTTGGATTTAATTATTCAGTGGAATAATATAGTTCATTCCAATAAATAATCAAGCTTCTTTTACTTTTTAAACAAATTTATGAAATGTGTTCCCCTAATTTTATTAAAAAAATCCTTTTTTATGTTGCCTCAAAATATCCTTTAAAAAAGGTAAAATTCCCCCAATCTATCAGCACTGATGATAGTGTCGATAAAGTTGTTTTTATTGATTGTTTGTTTGGAACTTGTATGTCTTTTGCCAAAAAAGGTCAAATAGCAGTCCTTCCCTTTCCCTTGTTTGAGAGTTATGTTGTTAAATCTAATGATGCAGATATTGAAAAAAACATACGATTTTTTTTCTTCCTTCATATAAAGAAGTTTCATACAAACTTTAAAGCCCCTTAAAAGGATACCCTATCATCGCCAAAAAATAATAAAAGATAAAAATTATCAGGAAAAAAAAACTCAAACGCCCCATAATTTGTATTTAGTGAGAAAAAATATGTTTTTATTTATGTGTATAAATGTACTTAATTAAGACGTGGTCACAGTTTTAAGTTAAAAAGGAAGAAAATACTTAAGTACATGCAAGAAGTTTTATGGAGCAATGGTCTAGGTTACTGCTTCTCAACCCAGGGGCGTGAGTTCAAATCGCTATATCTTTAATAATAATTAACTATTTAAAAAAAAAACGTTTTTTGGGATTAGCATGGCATAATCTAAATCGATTACCTGCATGAGCGATTGATGAATTAAATAAATTATTGATTTATGATTTCAATTGGTATTCTCCACATTTGAATCCCAGCGACTATCTGTGTCGTAAGTAGCGGCTTCAGGAAAAGAGATTTAGATCGAATGAGGAAGTCGTCCGAGGCGAATTTCCAAGGCTCGGACGATTCGTACTACAGAAATGGGCATCGTAATGTTGGAAAATGATGGCAACTATGTTGAGGAATAAAGATAACTTTGACCAAAAAACGCTTGTTTTCATTATAACAAAACCCAGCAGTATTTGGCATAATTTGTTTTTTTTCATTGTTTTGCTAAAAAAACATTATAAAAAATGGACTGAAATCCGGTATAGCTCCCAGCCCCGATCTGATTGTGACAATACCGAAGCGACGAACCAAAATGGCAATGAGACAAAGACATCGATGAAGACGAGATGGATGACTTCCAGGATGCTGACTTTACAGTCCATACAGTATTTGGCATAATTTTATTTTTTTTATTAAATTAGATTTTATTTCATTCAGCCGGACTATCTCCTGAACACAAATAACAATAATAATAATTCATATTAAATAAAACAAACTGCAGATTTTGTGTATTTTTAAAAAAAAATTATATTTTTTATTGAAAAAACAAAATAATAAAAAAAATCGTCTCATTTTAGAAATTAAGGCATTTTGAGGATGACAATTTAGATGCCTAACACTAAGTTTTTGTTATTCAAATCACAAATCAGATTTTTAAATTTTTTTTATAAATTAATTTTTAAAACATTCTTAATGAAGCCAAGTTGATTAGGCCGAATATCGGAGATTTACCATAGGCTCTAGGTCATCGTCTGGTCGACAGCAGTGCAGAGATTGCAAAAACTTCACTGGCAATTTGTCAACAGTTGGCTGAGGTTAGGTTATGGGACCGCCATGTAAGCAGAATGTACGCGCTCTGTTTCCGGGATTTGTTAATGGTCTGGGAGATGGCAAAGCATTCATTCGATCCGCCAGCATTACTTGCATTAACATCTGGGGTGACCAATGTGGCTACAAAGAGTTCTTTGACGGTGAAATAATTGCAGAGGCTTTGAGAACGGGTAGTCCGGGTTTGCGTGCCGAGCTATGATGCTGGATTGCTGAAAAACTGCCAGCTATTCCTATCAAGAGTGTGCCCAAAGATGAACTGTTGGCCATGCTACCCTTTCTGTATGAAAACATTTGCGGTCGATGTGCAGACGTTAGGAAACATGCAAGCGATGCTATGTTGACTTAGGGTAAGTAGTTTCATGTAAAAGATTAAAATAAATTATAATTTTAATCTATTTATAGTTATCAATCCATGGTCAAAGCACTTGACCGACAGAAACCAATCTCGAAGAAGGATATTCAATCGGCATTGGATAAGCCCAGACCCAGTTTACAGACAGGTACTACAAATAATTTCAAAATACCGACTTTAATTTATCTGTTTTTTTTTTTTTTTTTTGCAGAATCGGATGTGCATACATCCATACCGTCGCTCGGCAATGTGGCAGAAAACGTGGGCCGGCTGGGATGTGACTACAGTCACTGCCAAGTTCTACCACAATCAAAGAGACACGGCACGTTTCCATCGATTATATGCTTACGATCTTTCATTGGATAAAATGTAAGTCTTCATGAAAGTATTTTTTTTTTATATAATTTTTTAATTATATTTTTTTTAAAAACCATAAATTTTTCAGATACATTATTAAGCTTCCTTCATTTTTACAGTCAACGCAAGCGATTGGGTCCAGCAATTATAATACACTATAACTATACAATAATGATTACTAGAAACATACAATGTATTTATTTATATTCAAACAAGGGACACAAATTAAAAAATGTGTATTTAAAATTTAAAATATTAACAAATAAATTACACATTTTATTATTATAAAATTATATTATTTTATTTTCGTCAGAGCGCCATCTATATTACAGAAATCTGAAACCAGCGAATGCGTAACAGGTCGGCTGAAAAGTTCGTATCGTTTCAATGAAAAACACATTTTTTTGTCAAAATTCAGTTTTATTATTCAA
>JANSTU010045279.1:0-10535 GCA_027564075.1 Bolitophila hybrida | reverse complement strand
TTTTAAGGTTGGTACTTCCTACAAATCATATGGATTATTACATAGCAACGCCATCTATGTGTCATCCTACGGACTTACGGAGTGATGTGTTATATATATATAATATACATATTATATATATATACGCGGGTAGTAATAATAAGTAAGTACTTAGCCTCACCGTCCGATGGCGCCAGTACTCGTACTTAGCCAATAAATAATTTAATTATTTTTATTTATTTAATTAATTTAATTTAATTTAAGTACTCGTACTTAACCAATAAATAATTAAATTTTATTTTTATTTCATTGGTTTTAATGTCATAAAATGAACAAGAACCGAATGACCGAGCGATATTGTTCTTTTTCCATTTTTCAAAAATCCGCAGAGACGCCCGCTTTCACACGTGGGCAAAACAAAACTAGGAGACCGATTCGGCTGAAATTTTGACAGTAGCCGTTTAAGAAAATGTACTACACGATATACAGTGGCGTTATCGGGCGGTGAGGCTATGTACTTATCACACCACCCTCATTTATACATATATAAAACTGCTGATGAGTATATTTTCCCAACAAAAACACGCAACAACTTTACACACAACATATCAAACAAGCGAGCCCGACGAAATTTGGATTTAATTCCTGCATCGAAGCTGAACCAAGATAAAGTGCAGACAACTCTCGACCATCTAATCTTCCTAGCAAACGTCATCGAAGTAGCATAACCATTTTTTAGAAAAGGACGGAATATAAAGTGTGATAAATACAACTCTGAATTTAGCTAATATGCACACACAACTTTTGTATGAACAGGGAACCAAACAAACCACGAAAAATATTTCTGATGTTGCCGACCCCTATAACAACTTTAAAACAGATTTTCTGAAAAGTTCTACCCTATAGTAGTGCTGTCAAGTAAACCCGGGTACCCGGGTCCAAAAAAACAGATTCGTCAACCATAATTTAAAGTTCGAGTAGAGAAATATGTGACATAATTTTAGCTTCTACGAAAATTCTTTTACAGTCGGTTAAAGCTAGTCGAGATGATGTCCAAGCGATACTGTAAGTATCATTTTCCTTATAACTCTTTTGAAAGGCATTTAAGTTTTCAAATGGTGGTTGGATATTGAAGATAGTGGCAGGGAAATAGTAGAAACACGTTTTCCTAGTGAATATAACAAGTTTCGGGTGTTTATTAAGCGTTCGTGTTTCAAATCAACTAACAAATCAAATTGTTTCAAAAGATCGGAACCTAAAATCGGTCGAGATACATCGGCAATAATAAATGTCCAATCAAAATGTCAAGACCCAGATCTAGTGATAAACGTTGAATTCCGTATGTATTATTTTTTTTTCTTTTTTTATTGGTCGCGGTCTAAGATTTAGATATATATAAGATTTGTATATCACAAAAATGTTTTATTATTTAATTTAATTTGTCGGAAATAAAAAGTCTGTATGACCAGCTAGTTTTCCGAGTTTATTATTATTTAATCGAAAATTAGAGCGAAATCGTGGAAAATGTTAAAATGTTGTATCCACCAATAACTAACGAAAATTTTGCTGA
This sequence comes from Bolitophila hybrida, assembly GCA_027564075.1. Lineage (NCBI taxonomy): Eukaryota > Metazoa > Arthropoda > Insecta > Diptera > Mycetophilidae > Bolitophila > Bolitophila hybrida. The sequence goes on along the minus strand of JANSTU010045279.1, from coordinate 8,986 downwards.
AAACAGTCATCTGTTTTTTGTATATTTTAAAAAAAAACTTTTTAAATAATAAATAATCTATAAATTATAATAAATTTGTAAAAATGAAATGCATATAAAATCCCATATGTGGCTTCTTTATTTCATAATGAACAACAATTCTATTGATTTTGCACTCATTCTATAATATGCCATTCCATTCAAATCGATATTATTTACCAGTACTCACATTACATAAAAATCACTTCAAATCGTTCCCTTTTATCTGCACAATGTCAAAAGGCACAAACACAGAAATAGTATCAATATACCAACGAGAAACATCAATCTCTAGTTCTAGTATACATATATATATATATATATATATAATATAACTCCACTATAATGCTCCATCGTTTAAATGGTAGTGAAATCGAAACTGATGGCCTGCACGAGCGCACATCTGCATCTCAAATAAACAATAAACAAGACGTATACAACTTGTAAATCTGCATTTCCAGTTTCGACATTCACAATATTGCAATCGTGTAGGTATGGTATACCTTTATATTTATATATATGTTTTAGGGCGATTCAGCATACCATGTAATAAATATTACTTTCGATTTGTCATATTTTTTTTTTAGTTGTAAGTATATTTTAAAGCGGATTGCTTTACATATCCAAATTATGCTGCAATATTATAGATTGAAATAAATAAAAGAAAATCAACATCGGAGTTATGGTACAATTAAATTAAAATGTGTTTTATATAATAACAACCAGTCCTTCGAAAATTCGCAATTTCCTCTGAACACCCCTAAAATGCAGAAAATATTGTATAATGCATATACATAGATTAGTATACGCAGAGCATTTCCGGAATGATTACAATTCAAATGCAGATTATAGATCAATAAATGCGAAATGCAGTGTATAAAGGTATCGGTATACCAGACTTCTTCAATGTTCATTTCAGATATACGCAGACCATCAATTGTGGTAAAATTTTGAGGGTATCTAAGATTTCAATTATACAATAATAAACAGACATATTGTTCGTTAAATTGATTGAAAGCACACACCCGCACACTTGATATTTAATTTCGAAAAGATGATTTGCCTAATAAATCGTCGTTTCATCCAAATTGGCCCTGGAGCAGAATAGCCCCATTATATAATGGGTTTTAGTGTATATATATATATATATATTTATATGTGTGTTAATATATTTACGCTGCGTGTGATACTCTGGGCTGATGCAAAAGTTTGTCGACAAAACAATTTGTCGAAATGAAAATAATGCGTTTTCTTCGCCAGGCGTGCAGAATTGTAAGCTCGCACAACTTTATTCTATGCTGTGTGCCTTTGCGAATGTTACAAAACTTTTCCATTCACGCGTATTTGTTTTTCCCTCCGATAATTTTGGGGCACGCGTGCAGATTGAACGGAGGGTTGAACAACGGCAATTCGCGTTCTCTCGCGCAGCAATCAGCGATAAGTGCGGATTTCGGCTTTTCCACAAATCATTTGGCATGCGTAATGAAAACAAATGACATGAATGGCGAATATCGTGTTTTCATGTTTATTGATCCGGTTCGGCACATATATATGTATGTGTAAGTTTTCCGGTGTGTTTTATGTGCGCATATATATTTTTACCGCGCTATTCGAAAATAACCAGTGAGCATTGGCTAAATTAGATATATTATACACTTAAAACTACTTTACAAAATACATTCAATACGCCCGTTGAGTATTTATTGTGTTTGTATGAATTCAGTATTGCACATTTAACTGCGCATTCGAATATTTTGTTTATGGATTGTTTATAGACTCCACAGAATGAATAATTGTTTGTATAATTTGTGCAATGCGGTTTATTTGTATATCAACAAACTTATATAGTGTGTACCATATGAGTTTCTTCTTTTTAAGTTGGATTGAAGCAAGGTTGTCCCAAAATGTTATCTTAGACAGTTTACAATTAGCGAAAACAGAATTATGTTATCTTAAAATTTAGTCATATGTGTTTTTCTGTAATTTCTAACTTTTGGAGTTAATTAACTACATCCAATTAGTGAAATGAAACTTTTCATGAATTCAGGATTTAGAAAACTATGGTAAATATTTTGTAAGACATTTATTACTTATTTCACATTCTGCTACAGGTTACCCAACCAACATTAAAATTTGTCAAAATTTAGTTTTATTTTAAAGCAAATTTGTTTTTCTTAGTTTCGGTGTTTTTGCAGTAAATATTATCTACTGATACAAGTAGTTCAAGTCCCGCTTAACAAGTTAGATGTGATGACTCTCTAGAAATCTTTTTATAGTAGGGATGGTGATTTACGGTATTCTGTGGATGATAATACGAAAACTGTATCTACTGATGATAATTCTGGTGATTGGAATGATAATTGAAATGATGGGGATTTCAACTTTTACAGTCCAGATGAAAGAAGAATTTGTAATATAAATATTCCAAAAATCCGAGAACGTTGATGAAAACTATGTTGCAGACACGGAAAAAAGAACTATGCGTCTTATTGCCTTAAGAATTATAGTAACTGCATAAAATCGTAACTTATGTTTTGTAAACAATTCCTTAGACAGTTTTTTTTTAAATTAGATTTTATTAAATATATACATTAAAATACCTGAGGCCGTGGGAATAATAATAATTAATTAAATATTAGAAAATACAAATACAATATGTTGGTAACCCCTTCAAATTATAACTTTTCCACTGTTCCACTGCCACTGTTCAATGAAAGTGCTTCTGTTAAAAACAATAAGTGAGAAAGTGGGCGTGCCGCCGTTGGTGTGACAGTGCAACTACATCTGTAGAGTGCGAAAAAAAGTAATCGTTCAGCGAATCTCCGTGGCAAATTAAGGGTACTTAAGTGGAAATATAGACTTTATTAAATTATTGCTATTTTAAAACAATAGAATAAATATTACTTAGTGTTGATTGAATCTAAAATGATTCACGATGTAATCCAGATTAAAATAAAAACCACTAGAAAAAAGAGTATTTTGATTTACAATCATTTCATGATTATATTTTAGCAAATGGTACAATTTAATTTAATTATGTAAATAGTTTCAAAAATATAAAGTTTTTTATGTGATATAATAAAAATAAAATACGTACAGTGGGAAACAAATTTAATCGTACAATTGAATATTGTAAAAAAACTATGTACGAATTTTGTACACTTGTTTTAAATACCATTCCTATGCGATTTAAGTACAATGGATAGCATTATTTTTTCGTCTAAATATCCCAAAAAATCATTTGGCAAAATTTATGGGAAACTACAAAATGTTCAAATTTTAAAATATTACGTTTTTGGGGCTTAATCCTTTTAAGAGAGCTATAATTGTATGAAACTTTTTTATTTGAAGTAATAATATATAAATAAAACATATAACGAAATAAATGATTTTTTTAAAAATGGTGATATAAGTTTTAGCCCCAAAAACGTAGTACTACAAAATTTGAACATTTGAGATGAATGAGATCAAATTCGACCTTCTAATTCATAAAATAATGAAATAAGTCCTGCTGCAATACACAAATGATCCAAGAAACAGTGCCACTAGAATTAAGTAAAATATATTGCATCTGAATAGGGAGTTACATTTTGTGGCGAAACGGTTCGAAGATCCATTCGCAGAGAAGTTCAAAAGTTTAATATATTTTGATCGGATGGAGAAAGAAAAATACTGAACTTGATTTAAAAAAAACATGATTGACATCGTAATGCTAGAGTATGTGGATGGAATATGGAATGATGGATCAGTATATATATATATACATATTAAAAGCTAACATGATCCAGTTCTGTACAAGTAGGTCTGCCAAATGACTTTATTTTTCAGCAACGACCTTAAAACATTCAGCTATAAATACTCGCTTCTTTCTGCTTGAACCTTATCGAGTATTTGTGGGATATACTCGATCGACGGATAAGAGTTATTATTAATATTATAAAATTCACCGAAGACGGCATTATTTGAAGAATGGGAGAAAATTACACCAAATATGACTAAAAACTTTGTGGATTCTCTGCCTAGACGATAAGCAGCTGTTATTAGTGATAATGGATACCCTAAAAATATGAATTTTGTTGATTCTATAAATAACTATTAATTATTTTGTATGTACGATTATATTTGTTTTACTCATTATACTAGGTCATTCAGTAAGTCCGTAGGATAACACATATATGACGTTACAAGATTTTTTTCATATGAGTTATAGCATTTTGTGTGAAGCAAATGGACAAAAAATAATTTTGAGTTTTAATAATGCATTGCTTTTTGATGAAAAAATACAGTGGAAACCAAACAATGGCTTGATAAACATTATCCGAACTCTGCTCCATTGAGACAAATGGTAGAGAAGTGGATTGCTGAACTTATACTCAAAATTCACTTTTTTCCATTTTTTTTTCATAAACAAAAGTTGCTTTACACAAAATATTATAACTCACGAGTCTATTGCTGTCAAATTTATACACGTATCGTTTGAAGGTTAGTACTAAATAAAACTCATATGGAAACCAATCTAGTAACGCCATCTATGTGTAATCCTACGGACTTATTAAATTACCTGTTATGTCCTTTTGTTATTATTTTTTAAATATAACATGTATTCAGCTAAGAGTACACGAGCTGACAAAATGTGTCAGTCGTCTGACACTCTGTCGTCATTATGACGTCAAAGCTCTGGTGTCAGACAGTCATAAAGGTGTCAGTCTGTCACTTTGTGACAGTGTCAGACGTCTGTAACGCAATTGACACCCACTAGTGCTAGTCAAAAACTGCCAGTTGTGTCAGCTCGTGTATTTACAAGGTGGCAGACGTTTTGTGACGGGTGACACTTTTGGGCCACGGTGGCAGACTACTGAGACCAGTCATTGAAGTCTTACACGCTTCATCATAGCACGCATAAGCTGTATTTGTTGTTGTTTATGGTTTCTATTGGATCGAAGGCCCGGTACCGTGGAAAAAAAGAAAAACATTAAGAAACGAGCCCGACAGGTGCTGCATGAGTGGACCGACGAAGAATTGCTTAAGTTGATTGCGGCGCTCGAGCATGGACGCGGATTTTGGGATGCCGGTGGTTGACGAACTAGGCGGCTCCATTTCGGTTAACGACGCAATGGCCAAATGATTTAATTTATGTTCTACGTTTAAAACTAATTAGTTAAAGACGCATGCAAAAAAGACGAAGTAAGAAAGCAACGAATCATTTAAAGTATCGTGTCGATTTTTCGATGTGATGCTCTTCATAGAGGCAAACGAAGTATAGCCATTTCGATGGAATCGACGTCAAACCTGCCAAGGGTGCGCCACCTATTGCAATATCATTTGAAACTTGTATAACTTTTGATGTGGACTTTTTTTATACACAAAGTTTATTTGTTTCTTTCTATTTTATTTTCATCATGTTTTGAATATAATATCAAAGCGTGGCGGCTAGTCGAAATCGCCGTTTTTCGATATGACGCGTCGGTCGAACATCGTGCGGAGTAGCCTCATTGAATCGCGGTTAGTGTGTGCTGTGGCTCCGTACTGTTAGAACCAAAAGTGAGTCATTTTCAGTCATTTCCGGAAACACAATGTCTCGCAGCATCGCTCGAATTTTTGGTGTAGTTAATTTTAATTTTCTGTGTAAATTGCATTTTTCCATTATTTATATTTAGAACCAACCACGTGGAGGTCTCGAGATAAATTGTCGTTTATTGTGTTTTGTTCCATTTGTTCCATCTCTCAAGTTTAATTTCAAACAAAGAACTAAAACAATATTTTTTCAAGTTTTATGATTGAAAATAATTTATATGAGGGTACTGTTATAATAGGTGTAACAAAAAGGACCATGACTTCGGTAAAGTTTGGTAAACATAAACACAAAATCTAACATAGTATTTTCAATGATCGGCCTCTACTAGTTTTAATAATGTATTATTTATGTATTTTTAAAAAACTGGACAAAATACATTAATTTTTGTCCTAGATTGTAAATTTGCTGTAAACTCTGAAAGAGATTTTTCAAATTCCTATTTAAAATATATTTCCTCAAAATGTATTGTTTTTCTGTGATTTTCAAAAAAAATATAACAGAGAGCTACATCAGAAACATTCGTCATATATAGACATTTCAACGCATAAAAATAAGGAAAATGAACGCAATTTTATATTTGATAAATGCAAGAAGTCAATAAAGTTTTTTTTTTCATTTATTCCAATTAGGGAAGTTGTACATTATTTTTACTATTTAGTAAATTTAATATAATACTACAAAAGATCCTCCAGAAATTTGAGAAATTTGGTTCGCTTTTTTATCTAATTGCTTGACTTTGAGTAAAGTTTGCTATTGATTTTAGCTTTCGAAGTATATTCATACCTTTGGATAATATTTTCACTCCACTAAAGTACCATATATAGTTATAAAATGTATTATAATATATAATATAATTTTTTGTCGAGCTCATAAATTAATTTAAAGTTTACGTTTGAAAATCAATTAATACAAAACGGCACAGCCAGACACGATAACTATTAATTTACCTATATATAGAGGCAGGCACATTTAATACATATTACCTGTATGCAACTCTCACAAAACTCATACACACGCACACTTGAACCTCGATGCGAATTTGTATTTAATTAAACTGTGAAAATCCTTTGTGTCTCGTTGCATTGCCTGCGCCTTTTCCGCACGCCATCTCATGCTGTGAGCTTTCACGGTAAATTAACATCTCAGAGAAGACTTGAACACGCTCACCCGCGCGCGCTTTTCTATTGAAAAGCATGCACCCCGTGCCGTAGCCCAACTCTCAATCACACCACGACGCACCCTTCCTATTCATACGAAGTGCAACAAACACTTTGCCAGCAAACGAGATTGTATAAATTAAGTGAACGTTTATACAGGAATTAGTTTAACTAGTTGTGCGAGCCGGAACAAGCGGCAGAAAGAGAAAATATATGCTGTTATTTGATCCGTAACGAAGGGGAACATTCAATTTGAAAGCTTTCAAATGTATAAGCTTAAAGTTTACAGTAATGTTGGGCCGAAGCCTCGTATAAATCGAATAAATATTATTTTCCCAGATAATAATAAACCCAGCGATTCGTTATTATTCGCAACAAGCGTTCTGCAAAAGCAAAAGTTTTCTCTAACATTTAGTCCGTATGTGGAATACTGATTTTTCGTCTGGTGAACAGGTGCGCTTAACTGTGCAGTTTATATTACACGCAAGCACGAGGTTGGAATTATTTAATTATATAGCGGATTACATTGTAATGGAATGGAAACCAGATCCCTGGCAAAAAAGCGTTAAGATGAATTGTATGTTTAAAATGCTGTTCATATTTTTAATGCTCAACTTTTGTGAATGAAGGTTGGGCCAGGAGTTTTTGGAAACAGAATAAAATATGTATTTTCATAAATTATATTCGATATTATTTATGCAATCGAAATTTTCTGACTTTCTGATTTTCACATCAATCTACATTATTATCCTTACTACTACTACAACTATATATGTATTATGATCTTTTGTGTTCAAATTATATGCATCAATACAATATACACGTGTACATAAAAATGGCTAAATTCAAAAACTCGTTTTTTTTCGAATGAAAAACTATTGAATAAATGATGTGCACTAAAACGAATTTTCAATAAACCCAAATCCCAAAAATACTGCTTTTCATAAATATCCGACAGGATAAAATAAGTATTGAGTGAGTGCGATAAATAAATTTTTAATTTTTGACATCGTGTTTATGAATTATTCAATTATTTTGTATTCATTACGAGCTGGTGCGAAAGAACATGGCAGAGACTGTTAATTCGTAATGCTGGTGGCAATTAAAAAAAAATGTATACTATTATGTTTATTTTTAAATTACGGATTCTCATTTTAGCCGAAAGAAACCGGCACACCTATTAATCGCCAGCAGTGTTACAGGTATTTTTTCATCATCAAAATAGACACGCGCCGAGTTTTAATTAGCAGTAAGCAGTAAGAAGGCATACTGCCGAAAGGGTTGAAATCGTAGGGATTAGACATTTTGTCTACGTGCCTGTGTATTAAAAAAAAAGTCGTTGTCGGTGATTTAAGACGTCTACACATTTATATACAGACGTTTATAATTTATGATCTTTGTTGCTGGTTTTAGGAATTTGATATAATATTTGTACACCAAAGTAGACTTAACCAAAAATTTACTTTATAATTTGAAGTGGTCTCATAAAAATATGTATAGCAATGCTATTAAATTTAACGCGGCTAATTAGGTCTGTCTTAAAACCTAACTAACTCTGTTTTTCTGAAAATGTATAGTGGAAATAGATCATTATTTCGGCATTGTTTCTGCAATTTCTCAATTTGGATTGGTATACATTAAAACACTTGCTGATAACGCTATAAACCAGATGTCAAGATGAAACGAAATTAGTTGAATATCGTTTTTATTTTACATCGCTAATGTCTTCAGTAACAAATTCCAGTAGTAACACATCACTCAATAAGTCCGTAGGATAACTAAGATAAACACATTTTTGCCAAAATTCGATCTTATTCATCAACATTACATTCCTTCAAGAGTGATACAATCAGTCCAACGCCGCTCTAGCATTTCGACACCTTTTTTGTAAAACGATTTGACTTTGGCCTCAAATAGCTCAATTCGTGCAATTTGGCCATCTGCCGTTTTTTTGAAATTACTTCCTTCAAACGCACTAATAGTGCCATGTAGTATTCGCTGTTGATTTTTTTTCCTTTCTCAAGATAGTCGACGAACAAAATTCCGTGCGCATCCCAAAATACAGACGCCATAACCTTACCAGCTGACTTTTGCGACTTTAGCCGCTTTGGACGTGGTTCTCCGGCTGCAGTCCAGTCAGCTAACTGCCATTTTGACTCTGGACTTTTTTGATGTTTTCCGGTGTAACCACCTCAATTGGCCTTCCAGAGCGTTCAGCATCGTCAGTGTCTGTACG
>JANSTU010045278.1:0-24048 GCA_027564075.1 Bolitophila hybrida | reverse complement strand
TGCAAAAAACTCTTTCGTTTGTGTCGTTCGAGCAGTTGTTCGCAAGTGAAAAAACGGCGTTCGACGTCTCTTGGTTTAGTAGTTTAGTAGTTATAGTATTCTTAAACCTCTTTTTTATATAGTTTTATGTTTTATTTATATATTATTACTTCAAATAAAAATGTTTTATGCAAACATAAAAGCCCCATTAAAGGGTGTGTTTTAACCATTTTTATAATTCATTTTTGGAGAGATATTAAATTCTACGTTTATTTATTATAACTTCAGTTCGCTAAAGCATCTAAGCAGCCCAGATCTCTCTCCCATTGAGAATTTGTGAGGTAAAATTAAAAATCCCTTACGCAATAATGTTCGACAAAGCACAAAAGCTTCTTTAAATGATACATGCAAAAAAAGTTCGTCATCAATAAGTTAAATACATTAAATACCTAATATAATCCTCTAATTTATGATGTTCAAAAAAAGTCTCAAGAGAATGGTTTGTTAATTTATAATAGCTATTAACGCACTAGTCAACATAAAATCCAGTACTGTGATTTATCATGCCTGCTAAATAATATAATGGATTTATGTATTTTTTTAATACAAACCACCTGATATTACCTGCATGCATAAAACATAACTAATCAAATACCTACATATAATATGTTTTTATGTAAATAATAAGGTATATTCATAGTTGTACAAAATATACAATGCTCAACATAGTTATGACTTAAATACAAACAGAACCGCCAAACACAAGTAATACTACTTATTTATATAAAATCGGTATATATAATATATAAGTAGGTATATAATAATATGCATTTCATACATATTAAATTTATTTCGAATTGGAAACCGACCTAACTCGGTGCGCAAGAGAATTTGGGCCACTAGTACACAAGCATAGCGGTATAAGTATAATATAGTATATTTATATATTATACACACAGATCCACGATTCTTCAGACTTCACACACCAATAAAGAGCGACTTTCTGCGCGACTTCTTGTTGAGCTCGAGCGCGTACCTCGCGTGTTATTCTCTTTAACCCGTGGCTCGGAGCACAAAAATGTATGTATAGCGTGCGCATAACGTTTATACGGTGCAAGAGCACGCTTACGAATAAGCTTGTGTATAGATATTATATACTGCCTATTGCTTGGACGACACTGTGTCAACCGTGCGAGACTTAAGTATATTAAAAGTAGACTTATACACTTGTTTCGCAATAAGATAATATTGTAATTGTATCTGAACAAATCGGCTTCTCTGGCATCCCATCACACTTTTGTTTACATTTTTTAAATTTAAATCTGTAATTGTTTTGGAGTTATTGTCAGTCATCGACTTTAATTTAGTCCCAAAAGTTAAACCCTCTTTAACTTTTCCCCCTCCGGTCAAAATTTGGGATTGCACTTTCCCAAAAAAAACGGTTATTTATATGTGTACAAAAGCGTTTTACTCACAATTACCTGCACCGATCTGCACCCTTTTTCATATCATAAATGAGGAGTTAGAACAATTAACGATGTCGAGTATATTTTTTGTAATTTTGATTATTACAGATGAGTTCTGAGGGATTCGCTGTCAATGCAAAAATTAGCAAGTTCAGATAATTATAAAAAATAAAAACATAATACAAAGCAAAAGTACAAAATATATTATCCGAGCAGGGAAGACTATTCAAACATCTAATTATGAGCAATTACACATAAAGAAACTTTTTCTGTATAGACTCTAAACTAAAGGATGTCCCAATAAGAACGCAATTTTTTTTTCTACGCAAGTGGCAGATCTCAAATTTAACTGTTGTCATATACGATTGTTGCGATTATTAATTATGGACCGCTACACGAAATAGCATCGTTTAATCATAGTAAAAACCCAATACAAAAAGTAACGGTCTTTACCGCAAAATGACACCGGAGTTTGTGGTTGTGATTATAAATAATCTCTCTGGTCTTCACAATCAGATACCGTTCCGATTCTAGTGAACATTATCAAATCGTCCGCATACATAAAGCATTTCGAGTTTTGGTGTTTAAATCGTTCATGAACAGATTAAAAAGTAGAGGCCGCTAGTTCCTTGTGGCACTTCAGAGTTCACTGTGAACAAACAAAATCTCCACTGACCAATTTTCACGTATGTTACTTTATGCGATCGTTCAGATATGATTGTATCCCAGAAGAGACGTTACACGCAACTTTCAAATAAGATAACTGTAGTATATCATTTTGTAGTATATCATTTTGCGAGCATGACTCAATCACATCAATAGCATAATTGATGAACTCTACTGAATTTATCGAAGTGGATCGACCGGCCATAAAAACCATGCTGATTTACAGAGATTGTTCTTTTAAGTGGACCTGTCATTACTTCGCAGACTAAAGACTCAAATAGTTTAGCTATTGTAGGTAAAATACCTCTCGGTAGTTTTAAATATAAGATGTCTTCCAACATCTGGAAAGATGCCGGTAGAAAGTGACTGATTGAAAATTATCTGAAGAGCTTCAGCAAGAGCCTCGGCGCATTTTGTTAAAATCAATGGTGGAATCTCGACAGGTCACTTGCCCTTATTCACATTAATGCTTAAAAGTGATTAAAATACATCAGAGTGAGTAAACGACATAGAGCTCGGATCCACACCTTCGGAAACACCAAAAGAATTATCCAAGATATGGGCCACCTGAGAAACTGTTTCGTCATCAGAATTGTAAACACTTTAGAAAAAATGTGAGAGATCACTTGTCCGGTTGTTCTGAGTTTTACTGAGGTACTCGTCATAAAGCAATCTTTTCGACGAAGCGAATTAACATCTCAGACTTATATACTTTGAATTGCCACAACTACATTTTTTGTCCGTTTGAAACGGTTCAATGATTTCGTTTTTAATTTCCATAAGCGTTTAAGGAGGTGTAGTGTGTCGCAACCATAGCCATAGCCGAGTGGGTTAACGCAATGGCTGGCTTATGGGAAGTGTTTTTCGAATTTAGCACTTTTAAGCAGCAGGTTCCTCTTGCTATTAATAGCCTATTTCTGAAAAAGGTTATTGATTTGGAATAACATAACATTAATGTAATCAATTAACATATACACACGCATCATGTATAGAACAATAAGTGTATGATGGCGTTGATAATTCACGATTCCGAATATAAAATAGCAAGATAGATCTCGGTGCATAGATCAAAAATATGCGCATTTGCCCTGCAAAGTTGTTAGAGTCGCGTCAGGGCAAATAAAGACTCCATGCATGACCACTCGTGTGAACCCGTAATGGTCAATGAATCCGTTGTGCGGCATCGCACACTGGCCCTATGTCCCACAAGGGATTAAAGGATCCAATGAGATTTAATAAATATGCTTGTATGCAATTACTTGATATTGATGTTTGCATAATTGCTATTTGGCTTCGCACGTAAAAGCTGATAATTCTTAGTGACTGAGTAGCGCATTGAGTAAAAGTGACTCACTTTTTCACATCGAATAGCGCTTTTAGTACAAGTGGCCTGCTGGTGGTTTTTGATGTTCGAAGTGACTCACGAGCCACTAGTTATTCAATCAGAAAAGGTAACTGGTCTTGGCGCTGGGCCTGTAAAGCCTTTTACAATATTTTTTTTCAAGCTTTTATACAAAACTTTTATGACATTTTCGGATTTGGATATATGTAAATGTGTCACAATTTACGATTGGCAACATTAATATAATCCTTCCTGTGGTTTAATGCTAGTCCGTGAAGTTCCCAGTCATAAAAAATAAGCCGATACTGCAGAAAACGTGTAAACACACTCAATGCTGAATACGCAAATGCATTGAACACACTTTGTAAGCGCGTCACAGATTTAGTGCCAACGCCAAGTGCCAACATTCGCAACAGCCGACTTCACATCAGTTGTTTTTATCACCGTGTTCGGTTCATATTTCTTGTTTCGTGCGTGTGTATTTGTGTAGTGTATAGAAAATATATACATATAGTTATTTTGCAGACATAAAAACCTTCGAATAAAATGGCAAAAACATATGATTATCTGTTCAAGTTACTGTTAATCGGTGACTCAGGTGTTGGAAAAACTTGTATCCTGTTTCGTTTCTCAGAGGATGCCTTTAACACAACATTCATCTCGACAATAGGTAAGTGTAGTTTGTTGGTGTGCGTACCTTGCAAATGCCTTGTAGCTCGGAGGCGGCTCGTGCTAGTCTCAAGCACAGGCCAGTGACGTCGATGACGTAGCCTCTTTTCTTTCTCACCCAAAATCATAAGAGTGTGTGTGTGTGTGTGAAAGTGTCTTGTGTTTAACTCATGTGCGTACCGCGTTCATTGGCACCACCCAACACCCATCCGCCCGCCGTCCACATTTTTGTAAAATTAAATTGCGCAAAATGAATCATAATTTATAGCTGCTAATCGTTCTGTCCAAGTCCAAAGTCTTATGCACGACGATCGATTTTACAGAATTCGTCAGTTCTGAGCATAGAGAATAATATTAATAAATTCTATTCTCTAGCCCTGAGCTCTGATGAATCACGCACACATACTTTGTCCTTATGTTTACACAATATAATACAAAACACAAACCAACATAAGAACACATTTTCTTTTTCTATTTTAATCGATTCTGTTTCTGGGTACAATTGCGACGCTTTGTTTGATTCGCATTGCATATGTGATGCACACATACACACATAAACTTTAAGCCTTTTATCTTTGTGCGGACATAAACATAGCATCAAAAACAACAAGTCGCCCTTTTTACTTGGCGGCACTGTGTCGCTTTTCCTTGCCCGTTGACCCTATCTTATATAGACAATTATAGACATACTATATGTATCATATGTTTTAATCGCATTTCCTCTAATACATTCGTTGAGTAATACGATTTTTTATGTATTTTAATTGTAGCCAGAATTCTTCGTTCAAAAATAGACGATAACACTTAAATGTAATGTATTCGTTCGTATATACTAAAATTCATTTAACCTTGGCCTTTGTTCGTTGATATGAATTGTAGCGGTGGCTGTTTATGTCTTGAAACGCATTCATTTCTACATAAGATGCCATTGGGAGTGGTTTTTACATTATTATATGTAATAAACTTTTAATTATAGCCCTTATCACTTTCATATTTTTGGTTTGTGCTGAGTTCCGACATAACTGTTCAATAATCAGTTTCTTCTTTCTTGTGTATGTGGCAGGGTTTACAATAGAGGTTTAAATAAATGCATAGAATTGCGCATATGATTTGCGCAAGTAGGATAATTAGTATATCAGTATAATCTTTATATGTATTTACCTGACCTGCGCGCACGTGCTCTAATCAGTATTTATGGTTGACTGTGGAATTTGTTTAGCTTGACATACATTGATTTTGGTCACATAATCATTAACTTCCATACAATAGATATCAGGTTGTTTTTATTGAAAATTTGTTGAATTCTTAATCTTTTGCGATATCTGTGTGCTTAAAGTGATTGACTGATAATGTGGTTTGGTAAAAGTACTTTCGTTGTTATCATTTAAATTTCATTCATTTTAAACTAGTTTTTACCTTTTTTCACTATCTTATCATTAAACTGAACAAACACACGAATGTGCATCGATTTACGAATGTTAATCACATTGCATATTTGAGTTGTAAATTTAATGTTACATTTTAACATAATTATTTCATCTGTGACTAGAGATTAACTATTACTAGTTCATTAAACTGATCAACCGTTTAGACTACAATAAAAATGACAGACGTATTTTCTATAATAATTAAGAAGGATATATGGTAAGTTAAAAGAATAAAAAATTACAAACAATAACATTTGTTTGTAAATTTTTTATTTCTTTATTTAATCTTGATGACATCTCTGCATAATTGCTCCTCTATCTCACTGATATGTCTTGTTATCTCGTCCTTTAGCTCTTAAATTGTTGTTGGCTTGTTGGCATAGACCTTGTTCTTAAGATATCCCTAAAGGAAGAAGTCCAAAGGCGTCATATCGCATGATCTCGGTTGCCAATTGACTTCGCTGTATCGAGAGATAATGCGCCCAGGAAACTTCTCATTCAATACAGCCATTGTTGCATTGGCTGTGTGGCATGTGGCGCCGTCTTGTTGAAATTACATGTCGTCGGTATCCAATTCTGGCCACAAGAAGTCGGTGATCATGTCACGGTACCGCTCACCATTCACCTTAACTGAATTGCCAGCTGCATTTTCGAAGAAAATAGGTCCAATGATTCCGCCTGCAAAAAAGGCGCACCAAACAGTGACTTTTGTGGATACATTGGCTTCTCAACAATCGGCCGTGGATTTTCATCAGCTCAAATGCGGCAATTCTGCTTATTAACAATGCTGAGATGGATATGAGCCTCGTCGCTGAATAAGATTTTCTGGCAAAATTCCGCATCGGTTTGTCTTTTCTCATGCATCCAATCGGCGAACGTATGGCGCTTCAAATGGACAGCAGGCTTCAATTCTTGGGTCAATTGAATTTTGTAGGCGTGAAGAGACAAATCCTTCCTCAAAATTCGATGTAAGGTGGTCGTGGAGAGGTTCAATTCCTGCCCACGATGACGAACTGAGGTGTTTGGGCATTCGGCCACATTCTCACGAACTGCAGCAATGTTTTCATCTGAACGTCGTGTCACAGACACGCACAATTTTTTTTTTATTTTTTACACAAGTTTTGCTATTGCAATCTCGATTATGCGGACCAAAAAAATCACGAAGTGCGCGAAATGCATTTTTGTTTGAACGCCCATTTATCAAACTTATATTCAAGAAAAGAAGCTCTGTCTAGATTTCAAGATAAAATTGTACCACAACTCTTATGCTTCCTTTAGATTTAATGACTCAGTGATGGCATTATTCTCAGTAATTACTAATTCACCAAAGTGACATGATTTCAATGAAATTATAATGATGTCATTAAATACCAATAAGCTTTATTGACAACTGTAAGAATTAAAACTAAAAATGTGTTTTCATTTACATCGCTTGTATAAATATAGTCGACAGCACAATAATTAATTATGGTCGCCAAAATATCGTAGACTAGGTGTCTGTAGACGGGAATTCGATTGCGACAAATTCGAGGATGAAACCTTCTGCAAAATGTCTCATAAATTTGTCTCAATACATTTTATTATAAAAAATAAATAATTAAATTTTAAATTAAACGAAAAATTGATTTGGAATTTAAACAAATATTTAAGAAAGTAAAGAAAAAGAAATTTATAAAATACACTTTTTCACAAAGTATAAAAAAGAAACAAATTTATTAAGTGAGTTTGAATGTTTTGAATTTTAATTAAGCTAAGTATTTTCTTCTTCTGGTTGCGAGTCATCTTTTGCAGCTTCGGGAGTTTTTTTTCATGGGTTGATGTCGGTAAACTTTGGTATCAAAATTGAAATTCTTCGGGATGAAGAACACAATATGCAACAATCTGCTGTATTCATGTCAAAATTTTGAAATTTTAGACCTTTCAAAAATTTTTGTTAACACATATAAAAAAAACATGTTCTAAAATGCCTAAAAATATCAATTTTAAGAGATTTTAGGAATTCGATTCGATCATTTTTCATGCGAAAATCGTGTTATCAAACTCCTAAAATGCCTGAATTAAAAAAATGTGTGAATACAGCAGAATAGGGCCCATTTTAATTAACTTTATGGAAGATTTGAGGAAATACTTGGCATACGATCCAGGTCATTCACGAATTGAAGACACAAAATGCTCTTTCGGTCAATGGGCTTAAGCGATGATGGCCAATTTTACCGTTCACTTCAGCTATAAGGCTATAAAGCTATAAGTTATAGGCGCCTCAAATACTCGAGCTCCAATAGGAGTAGCACATCACAATCAGCACATTAGCATGACCTGACCACTCGTGTGAACCCGTAATGGTCAATGAATCCGCTGTGCGGCATCGCACACTGGCCCTATGTCCCACATGGGATTAAAGGATCCAATGAGAAATACTCAAGAAAGTAGTGGAAAATTGGACCACTCGACTATTGTTTGGAATTTTGAGTTTCATCACTACATGTTTGGTAATTTATGTAGGTATTTTAATAGGCAAGTGCTAATTTTAGATTTTCATCTCTTTTCATGTCCGTCATGTCCGTCCATAGTACATAGATAGGACTAAAGTCTGAAGAAGGGGATTTGCAAAATTGACTGAAATCAAATGATATACAATTTTAGAAAAACGGTGTAGGGAATGACTACTGTGGTTAGCCGATTTGACTATACATTCTTGTATACAATACAATTGGTTGATGTGGTTAATGATTATAACACATCATAAAATGCATACACATTTAAATAAAAATCAACCCTTGAGAATGATAGAAGAACAATAAAAAATGAAAAAATCATACATGACAAACAATTTTTGTCTAATATGATCAGTTCGCTACAGTAATCCTACTATCGACAAAAACACTATTTTATACATCGATTATCTCTTAAAAAAAGTACATATATTCATATAGAATTTTATTGTCTACAAGAATATATAGTAAAAAAAAGAAGATTGAATTATGATACTATTGGCGAATTCCACGTCACCTGACTGCGCTTCACGATAAAAGAACGAGTTTCAATTGTTAAAACGTATTATCAAAATCAATCATAGATTACGGTGACATTCAGAAAGTTGCGTGAAATTTTGGGTGATCGTGTGAATTTAAAGCGCACAATTTAGCGATTGGTTAGTGAATTTAAAGAACTGGCAGATCGGCCAAATCCAGGGCCACAACGCAGCTCCCGTTTAACTGAAAACATGCACTTCAATATTTAACTAAGTAATAATTCCATTAGCTTACATATTACAAAGAAAGAAACTCCACGCATCTTGACTTAAATTCAGCTTGAAACTTTATTTTTGATTACATACTGTACCGGCCAAGTTTATGCAACATCATACTTTATGAGCTTTTAGAGCTTATATATTCAAAATATTCAGAATCAATTGACTTTTCAATATTCATAAAGAAAAAAACTTTAATATCAAATTGTATGACTGTTTTAGTTTATTAGTGATTAGATCTGTTAATATTCTAAGGTTTTGCATGACGGTGCTTTATATTTTATCGACGTTTACCACTACTTACGAAAACCAGTCATATTTAACCAGTATTCGAAAATGAAATTACTGTACGACAATGAATGCGATAAAAAACAAACTCGACACTATCAAAAACCAATAATAAAACGTATGGAAACACGCAATAACCGCAAAACCATATAAAAAAAATCAAAGTTACTATAGCGGTTACAGAAAACTCAGTCTACTAAGTGCCGCCACACAAGTTTCGGTTTCGATAAATACTGCAAAAGCCAACCGCAAATCTACTTGACTTGTTCTTCTTGACATTGATAAGGCTTTTGATTCGGTGTTGAACTAAAGACTAATATACAAATTGTCTACTGTGGATATCCTACGGTTCCTCACAAAGATCTTAGACTCATTTTTGACCAACCAATCGCTTGCTGACAAACTGGAACTATACCCGAGAATACGATAAACTCTACTGATTTACAATTTACTTCAGTCTAACGATAGCTTTCTTATCTTTTTGTAATACTTTTTTTAAGTGAATACACACCATCAGCTTTAAAACCATAAAATATGGGCGAAATTCAGACACTTTTGTTTTTAATAATATTCTCATTTAAATTATTTAACGTATCCTCATAAAGTGCATGTGTGTGTGTAGACATCACGTTTTCTCCCTGGCTTTTTTAAAATGGTAATTGTGGAAGGACCTCAAAAAAATATCAGAGAGAAAAATAGAAAAAAAAAATTGAAGAAAAAGAAAAAATAAAAATGTATTATATATCGAAACTGCGAGATAATTTTTCACCTTTTGCCACCTCGGGTTTCAGATGATTTTTAGGGAAAATATTTCAAGGTCAAAAATATGCAGTTTCGCCATTAAAAAAGTAAAATCTTGTCACCAAATTATTTGGTGTATGCAAAGGTCTGCATTTTTGTCACTAAATCAATTTTATAAAAACAATAACATGAAATACTCAAATTGTGTTTACGGTTTTAAAAGTTTTGTATGCTATTTTGATTTGGTGACAAAAATGCACACCTCGGTAGTGCATTCTTCTCAGCAAATAATTTGGTGATACAGATGCGCTTGAGATGATTTCATTTCCTCGTTAGTGAATTACCTCCTCCGCATGTGATTTGACGCCGCTGGATTATTTTCTATCGGTCTATATGAAATCGCTTGTCTTCGCAGATCTATATATTTTTTGATCATTTTTTACCCAATTGCACTTTATGGTAGGAAATGGTCTTTAGTTTCACGTTATTATTTCAAGAGTTAATTAATGTACCTAACGGAATTTAAGAGGCGTAATATCTTTTTTAAGAAACGGACGCTTACAAAAATGATTAATTTCAATTTTTTATGTTTGCAGGCATTGACTTTAAAATTAGAACCATAGAACTGGATGGTAAAAAAATAAAATTGCAGATATGGTGAGAAAAAAGAATTAATATTATGTTGAAATACAAATAATAGTTTGTTCTCTTTGTAATTTCAGGGACACTGCTGGCCAAGAGCGGTTCCGCACAATAACGACAGCATACTATCGCGGTGCCATGGGAATTATGCTAGTTTATGACATCACACAGGATAAATCCTTTGAAAACATCAAAAACTGGATTCGAAACATCGAAGAGAATGCTTCTGCGGATGTGGAGAAAATGCTGCTCGGCAACAAATGTGAAATGAATGACAAACGGCAGGTAAATATTGTGTATGGACTTGTTAATGTTAAAAGTTACTTTAACTGAATGTTATACGATTTAGGTGACCAAGGAGCGTGGCGAACAGCTGGCAGTTGAGTACGGTATCAAGTTTATGGAAACCTCGGCCAAGTCCAGCATTAATGTGGAAGATGCTTTTTTCACACTGGCAAACGATATCAAGGCTAAAATGGAAAAGCGAATGGTAAATTAAAAACTCTTGCATTTTTTGGAAAATATATTATAAATTATGTTTTAATTCTAGGAAGCGAATAATCCACCTAAAGGTGGTCACCAACTGCGCGCAATTGAACCGACAAGAAAATCGGACAGTTGGCTGTCTCGATGCAGTTTACTTTGACCTGGTAGACGTAGTTCTTATTGTTTTTATTTGATTTATTTAATATATTAATAATAATGATAATTATAAAAAAAAACATACAAAATCGACAAAAAATATTCACAGCCCTCCCATGAAAAAACGCATTGTTTTTATTCTATTTTATGATCCTATTTTTTTAGTCGATTATACTATTTGTTTAACTGATTCAGTTATTTTTTTTTGTTTTTCGCTGTTTTTGTTTGTATTGTTTACGGGAATAATTTGCTCATTGCACGAATATTATTTTTATTTAACGAAATACCTTTTTTCCGATTTGGTTGATAGCGCACACACATATACTCGTAGTCCATCGATGTCCATAAACGCTTTTTCATTCTACTATGTCTAGCTTTTTAGTAAAAAAAACAACAACAAAATACTACTCAATCAGATTAAAACCGTTCATTATAAATAACAATAAAATATTTCAAACTTACAAGATAAAAAAACTACAATAACTGTGTATTATGCATAAATATAAGGTACGAACCACCAAACAAAACAATCTACACACATACAAACACACCACTTTTAACCGTTACAGGTAGTACTCGGAATTTTTGTAATCACTAAACATGTGTATTTTTAAAGAAGCTTTTTTTATACAAAATATAAACGGTGTAAAATAACGCGAAAGAATAAACATAATATTTGTGATATAATTTTTTGTATGAAAACAGGCGCTTAAACAACAAAAACAACACTAACCAACATTCACAATCATCCCAGATCGACGACAGAAGTGAGGAGATCTGCAATATATAAACTAAGAAAAAAACACCAATAATTAATTGTGAATAAACAAGAACAATGTCAATTTTTGTATCTAATTGTCTCTCGAATTATACATTTATATTAACTATATAAAGAAATAACAGATGATCAGAAATCTTAAACTGCAATATCGACGATTCAAAGTAATGTGTTCGAGTTTGGTGTACTCTTTTTGGAGGAAAGCAGCACCTAATGCTATAAATGTTTTTGTGCTAAAATAATGCTTTTTCAAAACACACACTCACCCACTACGTAATATTATACTGTTATTCTGTTTTGATTGTAATAATTCATTTATTATTGTAGATTTATCGAAATAAACAAATTATTTAAAAAATAATATTATAATAAGTTCCTCCATATTTATGTTTACACAGTCAAGTATTAAAAGTTCTAAGGAAGTTTGTTGGAAATATTTGGCTTAAGTTAATAAGACGTACAGGAACTGACATCAATTCCAAGCGACCTTTTTCTTGCCATAACGTGGAGCAAATAGATCTGGACTTGCGCTAATCTGAAGTTGATCGATCTTCTCGACAACACTGCGTGGCGTTGTGTCTGTGGATCGCATTTCCAAAATCTCCTCGTCTGCTGTATGATTTGCTCTAAGTCCCTTCAAACGTATATTCGAGTTTTCGATGGCTGTCAAGTGTGACTCGGCAATGTCAACGGTGGCTTTCTGACGTTGTACATTATGTGCCAGTTGTTCGTCGACCGCTTGTAATTGCTCACCAATAATTTGTTTCAATAATCGTTCACGTGACATTGCCTCGCGATCCCAGATCTGCTCTTGTTTGACAAGTGACTCTTTTGCCTCTGACTCGTACATTGCTTCGATCTGTGACTGTTTCTGAATCTCCTGATCGTACTGCATTTCAAATTTCTCTTTGAGTTGGCCAATCTGTGCGTTCGTACAGCCCACACTGATACGTGCCAACAGTTCGATGTCATCACGTAAATCTTGGCGTATCGCTTCCGAACGTTGACGAAGCATCATTTTAATGCGACGTTCATTAAATGCACCACCAATTCTTTCCTTTCGACGTTGAATATTAACTTCTAGTTTAGCGTATTCCTCGGTGATCTCTTGTTGGAGTATCTTTAAACATGACTCCTCATTCCGCAATTGCTGCACTTCCATATCACGTTGACGCAATTCCGCAACGTGTTTGTCCTGGAACACATTCAGCTCCTTTATTTCATCGTCGCGTTCGACGCGTCGTTGTTGTAGGTATTGTTGTTGTTTAACGGAAGCCTCATGCAACCGTAACTGTCGATCTTCGTTTTCGCGACGTTCCTGTTCAAGTTCCAATTGTGCGGCGACCTGTTTATCCAGCCAGTTCATCTTGGCCAATGCTTCGTGATCTGACTTGGAATCAAGCAGTATAGAGTCCTCACAGAAACCGTTTCTCCATTTTTTGTACAGTCGTGACTCCAATTCCAAGCGACGACGTTCGTCAACGGTACGTTGGCTGTTCTGCTGTATTTCACGCAATTGTTCCGTTGTCAGACGTCGATTGCGTGGACGACGCATTTCTAAATAGATTTAAAAATAATGAGCTTGTATAGTGATTACTTGATTATATTTACCTTGTAGTTCTGCTTCGAGCATTTGTTTTTCCTCCTGCAATAGTCGCCGAAGTTTCTCGCGGCTCTGTTCCAATTTCTCGTTTCGAATCTTCTTCTCATTTTCCTGTCGGAAATTGTCATCAGCTTGTTTATAATATTCCGGTGTGGTCCATTGCTCGTATCTATAAACATATGTATAAAAATTATTTAACATTAATTACTGTTATTCTCATACCTGGACGTGATCTTTCCCCATTTGTCAAAATATTTATTAACGGCCGCTGATTTCTCTACCTTTAATTGATCTGCATCACGTCTACGCGCTAGTGCTGATTGTAATTGCATTCCTTTCATATTGATATCTGAAAATTATAAAAAAACAACAATTATTTATAGATTACGTGTTGCTGTTATAATAATCAATGTGGACAATCATAATCAGTGGGAATTACCCATTTAGAGGTTCAGTGTCAGATTTCGCACGAGTTGTATTAAATCAATTTATGATTTGCAAAATATGTGTGTGTGTATGTGTGCAATAACGGTTTACTGTATTAATGTCGAGATTTTCTTGTATTTAAAATAATTTGTAGAACAATTAAAAAAAATCACTACTAGTATTATTGGAGCTTTTTTGCTATAACACTCATAGCACATGGTTATGAGTCCTAATTTGCTCTGACGTGACTAACTACTTTTGCACGGCAAATGCCCGTAGGAAATGTGTCTGCGCCATATTTATCCAAACCGGGCATCCATACTCTAACATAGGACGAACGATACTTTTGAAGTAAGTGAACTTTTTTTCTAGGGATAGCTGATTTGATTTTTTAGCGGTAAATGGGTACAAAACTTTAGCGTTGGGATGACAACTGTTTTTGAGGTCGCAGCTGGTATAGAAACACAAAAAGGTCGGTTTGATAGAAACTAGTCTACAATGTTGGCTAAGTATAGAGATGTGTTCGCGTTACAGAACATGTTCACAACGCCATCCTGCCAAACAGAGTCATAAGCTTTTTCGATGTCTAGAAAAATCACTCCTCCTGTAGATTTTCTTTGAGTTTTTGCAGTTTTTACGTAGTTTGTGAGTCTAAGTACTTGATGGATTGTTGAGTGTTATCTGCGTAATCAAAATTGTTATGATGGTAGCATTGCGGTCAATTCGACGTTTGAGTTGAGACGGGATTAGATTACTATTTCAAAAAGTTTACAAACTTAAGTTTATTATTGTTTTTTCTGACAGTTTTACCATCGTATTACGGAGTGCTAATGTTAAATCTCTGGCTTCGGTGATGATTGATGTGAACCGCTGTATTTTCCATTCAATTTCGGTGGTAACTCGCAGAAATGGATAATTTAGATCCAGACGGCGATCGACTTCCTGGCTGAATTGTTTACAATCAGCTTTTGTGCAGTCGGTTTTCGTGGCTTCGTGGGCCCGTAATCTATTTTGGAGTGACAATATAACTATGACTTTGAGACTTATAGACTAGAAAAGTCATGTCACTTCAATCCGAAAATGTATTCTATTTGGCGAAATGACTTTTGACTTCAATAATCTCATTATGTCAAATTATTTGGTAATTATATTTAATACTTTTCTGTTTATTCTTAAACGAGAAAGTAGCTTTTGGCTTTAGCGATTTTTTACTCTTGGATTCCATGTATTCCTGTATTTTCTTTGACAAATACTAAAATATTATTAAATGATATTTTTTTATATTTAAGATTATTTTGAACGACATTTTAGACATACATTTTTTTTAAATATTTTCTAACCTAATTTTTTAGACTTGTGGAATTTTAGGAATATTAAAATCCGTTTTTTTTGTAAAAAATCCTAAAATTTCAAAAAAAATTATATAAGGTTTATTACCTCCCTTCCGCTTTTTTGCTTTATAATTCGACGTTACAGTGATCGGATTTAGTTCAAATATGCGCCATTTTGTTCGATAATCTGTTTCCATCTAAACGGCAACACCAAGGGCGTTCGTCAGGACCAGATGGTAATCACTTGGCCTTATGTTCGGGCTATATGGTGGATGCGATAAAACCTCCCATTCAGTTGTAGATGGTTGAATTAAGCGTCCTACAATATGGGAGCAGCTCAAAGTGGATGATTCCCTTCCAATCCCACCAAACACACAGCAAAACCTTCCTGGCCGCCAATCCCGGCTTGGCCACTGTTTGGGACGATTCACCGGCCATCGACCACGACTGTTTTCGCTTGATACTGTCGTATATGATCCTTTTTTCGACGCCAGTCACCATCCGCTTCAAAAATGGGTCGAGTTCTTTCCGTTTCAGCAGCGTATCGCATGCGTTGATTCGGTCCAGAAGGTGATTTGACGCAAATAAACGCGGCACCCAAACATCAAGCTTTTTTTTTAAATGGTTTGATGACTAACTCCCATCTCCTGGGCGATGTCACGAGATGTCACATGCCGGTCTAACTCGATCTTTTCCATGATCAGTATTCGTCGTCACAGGTCTTCCGCCGGCTGGCTTATCTATGGTGTCGTTTTCACCGGCTCTGCATCGTCGAAACAATTCCTTTGCGGTTCGAAGTGATAGAGTACCATCCCCCAAAACACCATTAATCTCACGGAATGTTTCTCTAGCTGATTTGCCTTTATCGAAGGAAAACTTCAAAATAGCGAGAATTTCGGCGTTTGTGAACTCCATGTTTACACGTCTATAACTTTTGAATGCAGTATCCAAACTAATCATGCATAGCGTCGTTTGGTAGGTTATGTGAAGACCTTTCAAATTATGTATAGTATTGCCCAATACTGTAGCGCTTTGTACATAGCGCGAAATTCAAAAGACAAAAAGGCGGAATATTAATAATGCTACGATTACACGGAATGTTACTTTCGAAAGTATGTCGCTGCCATTGACAGTTGATAACATTTGACAAGCAGTCAACTACGCATATTTAATTGCTATACAACTCCACAAATGTGCCAAACAACATAAAATCGAAATTTCAACTGTTAACTGTGACTTTGGCAATATCAAGTGCAGAAGCCACAGTTGCCAACTGTGAAAATTCACCAAAAACGGCAGTTACTACGATTACACGAACTGCAACTTCTTTTTCGCGACAGTGGAGACAACCTTCGCCAACTGTTATTAACTGTAGAACAGTAACTGCTACTTTTACTAGTCCGTGTAATCGTAACTTAACACATACATTAATTTAACATATTTCAAATATTTTTTACATTTTTTTTAGAATTGTTTCAATTGTTTTTGATGATGCTTGTGAAGGAAACAAATCGTTATGCTACACAACGGGCAATATTAAATCTAAATTGAGGCTATCATTCGAAATGCTGAAGAAAAAGTACATGCAATTTGGTATTTGGGCTGAAAATTTTTGTCAATTGATGAAACCATGGTTCCATATTTTTATTTTTTCCATTTTTCATCCAAAATGTTGATTCGTGCAAACCAATTCGTTTCGGTTACAAACTGTGGGTCGTTTCTTCGGATCTATGGTGGCTTCTGCCATATTCCAGAGTATCCGACAAATATGATAAGCAGTTGGGACTCGACGCATCCGTCGTTTTGGAATTATTGTGTCATTTTGAGCATCCAGTGCAACAAACCGATAATTTTCAAAATTTTTTCACATCGCATTTTTTGTTGTGTTTGTTGAAAGAACGTAGTTTCTATGCATCCGGGACGGTTCGCTCTAATCTAATTGATGAAAAATGAGCCAGATTATAAATATGACAAATTACATTTTGGTAGTCCGTTCGTTGATGGACAATTCCGAGGTCACCATCGCAACCAATTATGCTACCGATGGAAAATATGCAACGCAGAGTGAAGCAGAAAAAGATTCTGCAGCCATATCGATTTACGTGATAATGGGGTCGCTAATTGTCATTATCATTATCAGCATTAGAGGTAAAAAGTGGTGGTGGCCATTAAGGGTTCAGTATTTGGATAATTTATAAACAAAAGCTGAATAAAGGCAAACATATACTATGGGTCTCTGCGTGTGGTTGAACACACGGACATTTTCCGGAAAACTATAGTATACTATCCCGATAATTTTTGGGAGGGATTATTAGCATTTGATTGATTGAATAGCTGTCAGAGGAAGATAAATTAACGGTGGCGGATGCACCTTCATATTTGAACGGCAGCTATAAAAAATATAAATATTATTTTATAATAATCCCCTATTTGGGTTTTATTAAAGATGAAGTATAAATGTATAAATTATTGTTTGATTCCATACTTATTATTATTTATTTAAATAAAAGCATACTTGTTATATATTTATCTCTAAAATGTCCTGTTAATGTCAACGTCGGTTATTATTTAAATTCTTCGGCCTGCTACTAGCTAGCAGCGGCCGAAAAATAAGGCAATATTTTCGGCGGCTGGTTGGCTTACAGCTCTGGGCTAGGTCTTAACATAACTTGTATACTTATTTGCAACAAAAACTAAACCATGTGTGATATCTCGACATCTTTTGAAATATAAAAAAAAAACATTCACATTTTTAAAATAAGAGAATATCACTGAATTTGAGTATGGCAAATATTGTAGTGTATTATTAAAACAAATCTTATGCACACATTCATCACAATATAACTTAACAAACAAATAGTGTCTATGGTATAGTTGTGTCACGGAGTAGGTGGGAAGATGTTTTAGTGAACTTTCAAATTAGTTCGAATATCCATCTGAAAGCACATTCGCAAATACTTGGCGTGGGCAATGTGTGTTGTGTCAATGTACCGCATCACATTGCTTTTGTTATGCTATAGGTCAGAGTGTATATAATATATGCTAATATGCGCTTGTCCCGGGCATTATTTGGTGATTCGATAACATAAAGTTTCGGCAGTAATCAGTAAAATTTATACACCTGCGGGTACATGTGATGCGGTACATTGTCAAATAAATGAGAATGTTTACAGAGTTATTTAATAACAGGGTTTATTTAAAAAATATAATCACCTGGAATGGATAAAATCACCTGAATTATAAAATAATATAACATTAAGCAATAAGCGACCAGTAAATTTAATGTTTGCTCGATATTCTTTTTTCAGAACTCTTATGGACCGACGAATGTAGTAATTTATTCAATAGTTTCGAAGATACATTTGTTTTAACAACTAACATATCGAATTAATAAAAACGAGTGATATTTTCTCAACGCATCAGTCAGCCAACGCGTTTATCCGCTTGGCTATGGCGTCGGTTATTAATTATGTCCATTGTATAATTAACTAGGGCTTTAACTTCACTTCACAATTTGCATTTATTTTACACATACGGGGACATGCGAGGACCACGGGGGCTATGGCTCTGCCCTACAGGCTTGCTGGTGGCTACAGGTGGCTTCGGGTGTGCTGCAATCCTGAACAGTCCGCACGTGGCTCTCGGGTGTGCTGTCTTCTGTAGAGGCCGCACGTAGCTCTCCGGTGTGCTGGCCAAATGATGGTCGCACGAGGCTCTCCGGTGTGCTGTGGGCGATTTCGGGACGATTCTGCTGAATTATCGTCCTTCTTCAACATACATTTTCTCGCGATCACACACACACACACAACTTTTCTTTTCGGCTCTTTAAGCTTCACTTCAGTCTCCTCTCTATGTTTACTTCCATCATTCCCTTTCCCCACTTAAAATCTAATTCCATATTCCGTTTTCTTACAACCTAGATATAGTGCCTCGTTAACCCATTCTTCACCATTCGAGTGGGGTCAAGTCATTGCGCACGACACAGTTTTCACAGTTCTGGGACGCGATTGTCTAAGGTTGTGTTTGCATATGAGAATGTTTTGACATTAACTCCCCGACTTCTCACGAAATGCGATTTTCTAAGGCATATGAGTTTAAAATATGAGAAATATGTTTATCATTGGTGAGTTTGAAACTACTCGTATATAGCCATAGCCGAGTGGGTTAACGCGTTGGCCTGGTTTATGGAGGTCGCCGGTTCAATCCTGGCTGGCAGTTTTTCGAATGTACCACTTTAAATCAGTAGGTTCCTCTTGCTATTAATAGCCTATTTCTGAAATAGGTATTGATTTGGAATAACGGAACATTACATTACACAAGCACCCTGTATAGAACAATAAGTATATGATGGCGTTGATGATTCACGATTCCGAATATAAATAGCAAGAAAGATCTCGGTGCATAGAGATATCTCAAAAATATGCGCATTGCCCTACAAAAAATGTTAGAGTCGCTTCAGGGCAAATTAAGACTCCTAACCATCGGGGATGTTTTGTGAGTGTTAGAGCACAGAAGCTCCAATAGGAGTAGAACAGCACAAACAGCACTTTAGCATGACCTGACTAGTTGTGTGAACCCGAAAAGGTCAATGAATCCGGTGTGCGACATCGCACACTGGCCCTATAAATAAATATAATAATAAATATAATAATAATAATAATAAAATCCAATATCCAGTTGAATTAGTACAATTTATGGCACACATATATATATATAATTAATATTAACAATTATAGAATAAGTAATATAGATATATAAACATTAACAATTCTTTTTCCATTTTTTTTATTAGTATTATTATGTCAATCAATGGTATAGAAATAAACAAATGTTTATAAAGAATTATATGTATTAGTAAATTAATAATAAATCACAAGACTAATTTAACTAATTAACCCAAAAACTTTTATTTCAATTTCCAAAGCATAACTTTCCGGCCCAGGCATTACAAACGAATGAGCTCGATATCAGCGCACAACTGCGCAGGACGCAATGAAAAAGACCGGGTTAAACAGAAAACATGTGCGCACAATACATGTAAGCATAAATACAAATACATATAAACCTCTATACACAATATATGTAGCATATTTTCCACATCCATTCAACCATAATATATAACATACAATATATTATAGTAATATAAATACATTTATATATATATAAATTGTATAATATATTCAAGGGCGTCCCTAAATTGCATCGAGCACTTCGAGAGGGCTCTTGACATTCACTCGAGTACGTGTACGGTGGAGCCCAAACGAAAACAACAAAATATGCTTTCTCCAAATATAAACAAGAATATAATAATATGAACGCAATAACAATACAACAATACCCATCATCAACCGGTTAGGGGGTATATTAATAATCATAATCTCGAAAAAAAATGTATTGCTTGTTTATAGCCCAACGTTTAGTTATTGACGTGCATATCATTATCTTGTACCTACAGTAAATTGCACTTGTTGTTTGTTGTTTCGCCTTATCAGCTTGCGTGCTAGTTCATGAATGCTTTTAACTTTATATATGTTATTATTAGTAGAATGTTACATAGTGTAAGAACAAGCCTGGCGGGTGGCGCACTCCTATGGATGATTCATTTGAGCGCTCGTTACACTCTTGGTTGGAGATATATAACAGTATTTTGTTTTGAAAGTGCCGTAAATCCAGAGCAACTGGCAAATGAGTAATTAGTAGCAGTCGTTATCATTATTTACTCGAAAATAATGAAGGTAATATTAATGGCGATAAGACGATGGTTGTTGTTATAATAAATCAATCAAGTAAAAAAACGACGACCTGAAAAGATAATGTTGTCTCACAGGTGTACATAAAACTAGGACTATAGCTAAGGCGTAAAGCCCCCAGACTATTTCGACATGCCTTGGCCTTTTTAAAATTTTCAATTTAAGGGATTATGTTTAGGTATTTTATAAATTGTATTATACAAAAAAGGGTTTATCTCGATGTTTGAAATAAAATAAAGAATAGAATAAAGAATCCCACTAAAATCTCTGTTTTAATCGTTTAAATTTTTATGTGCTTAGTTTCATTGGTGTATTAAAATTTCAATAATAACTTTTTTGAGAAAAAGTATGATTTGCGCGATTAACAATTGAACCATAGCCATAGCCGAGTGGGTTAACGTGTTGGCCTGATTTATGGGAGGTCGCCGGATAAAACCCGGCCGGCAGACCGAAGTGTTTTTCGAATGTAGCACTTTAAATCAGTAGGTTCCTCTTGTCTATTTCTGAAAAAGGTTATTGGTTTGGAATAACGGAACATTAATGTCAACAATTAACATATACACACGCACCCTGTATAGAACAATAAGTGTACGATGGCGTTGATAGATATCGGTGCATAAAGATATCTCAAAAATAAAAAAATAAAAATAAAAAATAAAAAAAAAAATAATAAAAAAATATGCGCATTTGCCTTGCAAAGTTGCTAGAGTCGCGTCAGGGCAAATTAAGACTCCTAACCATCGGGGATGTGTTGTGAGTGTTAAAGCACAGTAGCTAAAATAGGAGAAGCTCAGCATGACCTGATCACTCGTGTGAACCCGTAATGGTCAATGAATCCGCAGTGCGGCATCGCACACTAGCCCATGTCCCACATGCGATTAAAGGATCCAACTATATTAAAAATTATGCTATTAATTCCTTAACTCCACTACAAACCATATACCAAAAACCGCGAACCATTTACCAGCTAAAAAATTGGAGAGTTGAATCTGTACATGTACATGTCCAAACGTTAAATGACGTCTGTCACAAGACTTTTAATGATTATAATCAAAAACGTTTGTCAAAGCAAAAACAATATAAGTAATATAATAAAATTATTAGCTATTATATATAAAATGTATTTTCGTCATCTTGCTGCTAGCCGCATCTTAAATATTTTGAAGCATTTCCTTATATTATAGGTGCTCTTCAAAAATATTACATTTGTATGTGTTAAATTTAAATATTTCAAATTGGCACTCACACCCTATATTATTGAGTAAAGATGATCAAAAAAAACGATCAATAAATAAATAATTTATGCGGTACGTGAGTTGATGTAATGTGAGCAAGTATAACTTTTTTTTTCTAAAAATACAATTTTTGTTATTTTTGGTTATTTTAGAAATATTTTATATACCTCTGCCACAAACAATAACAATAAAAATATTTATTTAAAATTTATGTTATTGATATTTTCTGACGTTTGACATTTAATTTGTAATTTATTATAGATTTTAAAACATCAACCCAAAATGTAGAGATATATATGGAGAGATTTCATATATGGTTTTTACCACAAGTTTTTAACACATATGTAAAAGCAAAAGCGGCGCTAGCATTATGTCCATGTGTTTTCGTGTTTTTTTTTGCGAGAGGGAGAAAAATCATACAATTTTAGCATATGTACGTGTGAAATGCAGCAAATGGTTCGTTTTGTGCGGTATCGGCTCATTAATTACGTTGTCCCAGTTACAATAAAAATAATGATCGCAAATAATGTGCGTATATGATTTGGAGATGCGGAAACAGTTGTTTCAGCGATTGTAGTGTCCCAATGCGTATCGTTTTCAATCAAATTGACATATGCAGCACGAAATTTTGGCAAAACTACACCATTGACAGTTCGAAATTATTCAAATGACTTCGGCTCACCAACATTCACAAGCAATAGTCGCAAATAAAAGCATTCAGCTTTTTTTGGATGAACTGAATAAATACGGCCAAGACCTTCATTGGAACGCACATCCGGATGACCAGGAACTACATCGCCTTGCTTTCGAAAATTTCTGCGATGAAGTATTTCAAGTGTAACACGGCATCTCAGAGTAAAGTAACGTACGTGCAAACGGCATATGCTGCAGTAATAGATGCACTGCCAAATATGCAACAGTCGGTTAGCATTAGTGAATGGGAAATGAGATTATACGCCAAACCGTCTCATTGCAGCAAAAATTGTTACAAATAAAATTGTTACAAAAAAAACGTCATCGATCATAAACATGGCGTCGTAAAATAGTTCCATCCATGAGAAAATTAATCTTCTTCAAAATTTCTTTTTTCTTTGGTATTCTTCTTGTTTGGCCGGAGAACAGTCCGAATTGGTGTAAATCATCACTGAAAAAGTAATTTAAAACTTAAAACTTTGGATATTAAATCATAATTTGCTAAAATATACAACTATTTAGATTTTGTATCAATATCAATATACAACTGTAGTGGTTGACTTAAAACTTATGTAATTAAAACATCAAAATTATATATTTTTAAAAACGATATAATAATAAGATTACAAATAAGTTGTTGACATGTACCAAATAGTTGTTATTTAAAATGATTATAACAAATAAGTTGTTAATTTGTACCAAATAATTGTTATGTATATGATTTATAACAAATAAGTTGTTAGCTTGTTACCAATAGTTGTTGTGTTCAATCTGCTATTGAACAGAATTACACATGCATAGACAAACAGACCGATATGACGCTATCAGGAAGAAACCCTTATATACACAAATAGAAACAAACGCGCAAGAAGATGGTGACCATATGATATATATAATGTATATACCCTACTGATCAGGCGAACACTACCCAACAATTAAACAACCCATTACGATCACATATCAGGACAGCAAGAAGAAATCCAGAACACGCAGGCATCGTATAAACAAACAACAAATAGAAACCGACGCGCACAATACAGATATTGACCATATGATATATATATTGTATATACCCTACATTATACATTCAAGGACATTGGACCATCAGACGGATACGACG
>JANSTU010045267.1:0-10536 GCA_027564075.1 Bolitophila hybrida | reverse complement strand
TCGGAATCATCCGTCGCCAGTAACTCGGCCTCCCTCATTTCCTCCTCTAATTTGCCCAGGAGTGATGGGGCGTCGCTATTTATCAGTTTCACCTGATCTGCGCTTAAAGGCCCTTTACCAACATCCTCATGAATTATGGCGATGCTCAGATCGCCCTTCAGAACGTCACTGTAACTCTTCTACGTGACGTCCGTTCTTTTTGGGGCAGAAACCGTTCCTTGTTCCTCCGACCTTGGTATTGTCCCCGCCGTGAAAGTAGCCTTAGCAGCTTGCCTTTGTCTGTCGGCAGTTTTTGAGGCAGTTTTTGGCGGCTGTAAGTTAACCGCAGATCCTGCCTTTTTATTAACATCAATTGCCGCTTTCTTAGTTAATCTAGTGGCAATTGCTTTCGGACTGCTCCTATTAAATCTCGGAGGCTTGTTTGATGTAGCTGCTGACGATCCACTTGAAGCGTAATTGTCAACAACTCCTTTTCTGCATTTCCTCTCCTGTTTCCAGAAGAGGAGGGCTGATGGTTGCCCTTTGCTTGCCTCGGTAAAACCGATAACTTCCGCACAACAGACCCGTCTTAGACAATGGAGGGATCGTGAAATAAACCACTAATCACTCGGATGTGTGCCCTCCTCTGATCACAAGTTCTGCTATGTCTGCATCGCCATAGCTGACAAGATTCCTATCCGCCACCTGGGACGCGCCTGGTAGGTACTCAACCCTCAGCGATCAGTGTTAACATATGTCTTATCATTTCTTCAATGTTCATAAATGACTGTTCTAAATAGTTCACAAAAGTTTAACCTCTTTGCAGTTGATGTCCGTATATAAAATTCCTGTCATCCACGTCTGCGGCAAAATTTGTCATATATGCAACATTATCTTGATCGCATTTCTGAATGGTGTGTGTTAAATATCATTATCATTAATCATTAATCATTAATGTCATCAAATAACATATACACACGCACCCTGTATAGAACAATAAGTGTATGATGACGTTGATGATTAACGATTCCAAATATAAATAGCAAGATAGATCTCGGTGCATAGAGATATCTCAAAAAAGTTGTTAGAGTCGCGACAGGGCTCTTAACCAGCGGGTATGTGTTGTGAGTGTTAGAGCACGGTAGCTCCAATAGGAGTAGCACAGCACATTAGCAGGATTTGTCCAGTCGTGTAAACCCGTAATGGTCAATAAATCCGGTGTACGGCATCGCACACTAGCCCTATGTCTCACAAGGGTTTACAGGATCCAACGAAATTGAATATTGTTAAAAGAAAATAATAAATTGATGCTCAAATTAAAGTGTAATAGGTAAATTCAATCTTGATTACTTTCTATACATTTCTGAAATGCTAATAACTGTAAAATGTCTAAAATATTTTGTTTAAATTTACCAAATGAAAACATTCTTTCCACTGTGTAACGTCTCTTAATTCGTATCGATCGTAGCGAAAATCGCCTGCGGACGAATATATTATCGTCTATACAGAATAATAATAATCCGCAAAACATTAACGCACCAAAATCATGCTGCACCGGAAATCATATATAATTACAACACGTTTTGCCATTTTGCTATTAGCCTGTAGTGGCTATGACTGCGATGGGCGGACTGCAGTGTTCCATTATATTACCTGTCGATCGAAATGTGTCTCTAATTATTTATTATATTTATAGCTTTACAATTTTATCATGAATTATGTGTTTATCTATAATCTATATAGTTCATAGGATTAAGGGTTATTATGAAATACAGTTTTCTTCTTCGCAGTAAAATGAAGGTCTTGCGCTTGATTTCATTGTTTGTACTTTTTTATTGTGTTCACAAATATTGGCAAACACATTTATATACATATGTTTTATCGATTACTTCGTACTTATAGTTTGTTTAAATCTTTAGTTAACATCGTTAACACGCAATTTATTTTATATTATTTAACAGCATGGTTACTCAGCGCTACAATTAAAATGCAGTTTCACTTTTGAATGTCATGCACCTGTGATTTGAAAGCCTATTATAAGATTACGCTGGTGCTTACTGTTATTACGACTTTGATATTAGTATGTGCCTGTTATATTTTCTAATGAGCTTCAGACACTGAATTATGTAATATAAAATTATTACAAACTTAAATGATGTCCTTTTCTTAAACTAGATTCGATTTCATTATCGAATTTTATTTGTAAATTTATTACTGTTATCGAATATTTAAATAAATGTTATTTTATTCTTATTCTAATATTTGTTTTTCTAAATTTATTTATAGAGTCCTGAACCGTCGGGTATTATAGATTTACGATCATTCCATGTGGCCGAGGGCAACTATACGAAGCGAAAGCATGTTTTCAAATTAACATCAAATCCGGTTGCTTCATCACCAGTACTGCAGTCGCCCGCATCAACAATGGCAACAGGAACCGAACTCCTTCTTCAGGCCGAGAGTCACCAAGACATGAAATTGTGGATGGACACTCTGCGTAAGGCCTCCTGCATGGATTCAGCCAAGAGTTTGGTAAGTAACAAACACTTGCTTCCTTATCAACATTACCTATTCCAAGCTAAGCATTCGAAGATAATAAATCGTTTATTTAGGTGTATATATTGTTATCGTTATTTTGTTTCAAAAATTTAACAACGTCACACACCATCTTATTTATTTGATATACGAATAATTCTTTATCAATACTTAGACTGATAACCGTTTTCGTATGTGTGTGCTTGTATGCGACTTTGACAGTCAGTTTGTCTATTTTGTTTCACTATGAACAATGATTTTTGTCCAACGATTGACCAACACAACGCCATTAATTTTTATAGGCAGGCCACGAGAAACGTATACGTCCTGTGAACTGTTCTTTGATAGCTATATTATTCTAACTATTCGGTTTTCTTTGTCTAAACAGGATTATCTTTCAAAGCTCGGCTCTCAAACGGCTGAACCGCAGCGAGTAGCAGCCACAACAACAATTCAGACACAACCACCGACATCGGCTAGCGATGAATCGTCCGTGCGCAAGTACATCGGTTCACGGTCACCATCAGGTCAATCGCCAGTCACAAAAAGTCGAAAGACACCGCAACAATCTAATGTGTCGGCCAGTTCGAAGGATTCGTCGGATAAGGAGATTGGTTCTCCCAAATCTAGAACATGGAAAGGATTGGTGGCCAGGCAATTCCGAAAAATCCAAGGACAACCGAGTTCACCGAATGCAAATTATATTGTGCTGCCAGAGGGAGCTTCGATTGGAGTACCTTTGGCTCAATGTCCGATGGTAATAAATAATAAGAGGTCAATCATCTTTAAATGTATATTTTAATATTTTTACTTGTAGTCTGATGAAAATGAATACGTACCGATGATTGTGTCGCGTTGCACTAATATTGTCGAGACAAAAGGATTGAGTGTTGTCGGAATTTATCGTATACCTGGAAACACTGCTGCTATAACCACACTGACAGATCAAGTGAACCGCGGACTAGACGAACAAACGCTCGCAGACCCAAAATTCGATGATGTTAATGTTGTGTCTAGTTTGCTAAAACTATTTATTCGAAGTCTACCGGACGCTTTGTTACCCAACGAATCCTATAATCATTTTATCGAAGCAGACAAGGAGAGCGGTCAGGAACGGTAAGAGTTAATTTATTTTTCATCAACTAAATATTTATATTATTATATTTATAGATTGCTTGAGATTAAATCATTACTGGATCAACTACCACCTTATTCATACGAAACACTGAAGCATCTAATGCGGCATCTGTGCAGAGTAAGTCGTAACTGTCACTTGAACCTGATGGAACCGAAAAATTTGGCGATCATATTTGGTCCGTCGGTAATTCGAACTTCAAATGAAACACTAGAAACGGTTGTCAAAGACATGAAGCATCAATGTCGTATTGTGGAAGCTCTCGTTTCCCACGTAAGTTATAACCTTTTAAAAATAATATAATATTAATTAAAAAATATTTATAATATTTTTATTTTGTTTGCAGTATGACTTCTTTTTCGAAAACGGCACAATTCCGGTTATGGCTGAAGCACCCGAGTACGCATCAGTGAGCCCGCCTGAGTTACAAACAAATTTGTTGCTGGACAATCTATCAAAAATTGAGAGTAAGTTCTCGATATCAATAAGAGTTATAAAATAATAATATATCTAATAATATTTGATTGTTTTAGCTTTGAAAGACAACTCTCGTTTTGTGCCGAAATTTGTGCAGGCAGCTACAAATCGTAAGACGAGAAAGAACTCTCATCGCAAGAGTACGGTGCAATATCAGTCCGTAACACCAGATACGCTCTCGTTGGACAGCAGCACGGTAAGAATTTATTTCAGTTTAAAATAAATCACAAATTTATGATATATAATGTTATGTCTGGAACTGGGTTCGAACTCACGTCATCAATACTGTCTTTGTTGTTTTAGTCTGCCGAATCCAAAGAGCCGAAAACATTCACTACTGATAAACTCCTAAACGTCATTCCACCGCGCAGGGCATCCACCAACGAGGACGTCTTGAAGACACGTCTATCCGAAGACGAATCAAATGACAGTGCATTTGCCGATAATGGTGAGTTAAATAAAATAAATTACACATAATCTAAAATCCTCTTAAATGATGGAATATCAGAAAGATTGTGTTAAAAAAAAATGTTATCAGCTATATCTATTATATATTTCTTTAGTATCATTTTTATTATTTCAAATTATATATAATTTGTGTTTCTTTTATTTATTCTAAACGTATCCCTTTTTGAATTCACCAAAAAAAATCAGGTCGTTTGTGGTATCCACAAAATAGAGGGTTTGGTGTTGGTCAGAAAAGGGTTTCAATGCAAAGCACACGTCCTAAAACTATTCACTGGGCTGAGGTACACATTATTAGCAGATATATTTATTTTTGGTTGTTTTCTTTTTGAGTGTGTGTGTGTGTGTGTGTGTGTGTGGTCGAGACTGTGTATGATTAGTGTTGTTAATTAACCAGCGTTTTGTGTGAGTGGCAGCTTAGATATTCGGTGGTAGAACTTAATTTTTAAGGTAGTAAATCTTGTAAAGAATACATTCAATTACAAGACAACATCTTAAACAGATCTCTATTATTTATGTTACTAATAAAAATTGAAATCTTTGTAGCTTTTTATAGAAATAATAAAAAATTCAAACTATTTCATAGGTATTGTGGTCGCATTATTAATATATTTACGACAACTTACAAACAATTGTGCTGCTTTGGCCCTAAATCATTACCCGCATGCCCTTTTAAATATTTTTTGTCTAATACTTACATTCGGTTTTCTTTCAATTCTGTTTTAGGATCAATGTCTCTGACAACGGTAACTCTAGCCTTGGACGATAAGTTGAGATCGCTGCGAAACTCATCATTCGATTCTGACAAGGACGTGAATTCGGAGAGTACCGGTGGAAGTGTCGGTGGTGGCGGTCAACGTTATCAGCCTCTATCGCTTGGCGAAAACATTCCATTCGCAGATGAATCACCGGAGCGTCCACTAATTCAGTCACGATCCAAGCCAGTTCGTGTTTCGACGTATACTATGCCAACGTCACGATACACAACTCGACTATACTCACAGGGTTCCACTTCACCAAGCTCACCGCTGGATATGCTGTCATCGTCGCAGAGCCACAGTAGCCAAGAGAATGTCAAGCCTAGTGGTGGTTTGGGAAATGGATCTGTATCTTCAGAGGATACGGACGCATCGACCACCAGCAATCCAATGGAGAAGTTTCCATCTTCAGTGCGTATCGATCGTGATATGATTCGCGAAATGAATCGTATTCGAACGACTTTGGAACGCAAATCCACTAAGCCCAATCGTTCGTTATCGTTGAACTATAAAAATCACAAGGGTGAGTGTTGCTGTAATAACAACAATATCGTAACCAGCACGTATCGTTCGACCGGTAATCGACTATCGGTGCTGACCAAAGACGAAAAAACCGACAAGAACATTAATAAGAAACGGCAACTACAGGATGGAAAATCGAGACGATACACAAATCGCTCGATTAAACGACGTCATACCGTTGGTGGCACACATGACTACGATCATATGACAAAAACCGGACAAGTGGGCGAACGGTGTCAGCAGGGTCACGTTGTGTCGGTGGCTACTGTAGCAACGCGCACCAGTTCGCCAGACTTGTCCAAAGACAAGATATTATGTAACGATAATTAAAACCGATCGTAAAAGTGAGTTGCACTGTTCTTTAATAATTTTTAATAAAAATTATTGCTTTTAATTGTGATATTGGTGTTAATTATTTTTAAACTAAATTGACGTATTATTATTTTTTTTGCTTTGTTGATTTGATAATATTTAAAAATATATATAAATATAAAGATAAATAAATAAAATGTATTAGTTGTTCTCGTGCGCTGAAGTGCGAAATTTTGAATTTAATAATTATTTTATAAATATCCTATTAATTTTTATTTGTTTATGCATACGAAATGTTTATATATAACTGCAATGACAATGATAAACACTCCCATTAAAATAGGTCCGGTGGCGGACATATAGAAGTCCTAAAACATCACATCACATTAAATAGTAGATTTATGTTTTAGCTATTTTATGCAATATATTGTGTTTTATTTTTAAAGTAATTATAATGAAATCACTTTGTGGTTGCCTTAAATATGGACTGACGTATGAATTGCTCATGGTGTGTACGCAGTTTTCCGTATAATATTAAAATATATATAAATAATCTTAAACAAAATCGAATCGAAACAATCAAAACAACAAATAATTTCCAGATCCGACATCGTATTATTTACGTTAAAAATAATTTAACATTAAAACCTATTTGTAAGTTAGACCTAAGAAAATCCTTTGTAAATATATATATTTATCTATTAACGAAGTGTATACATTTAAGTTAAAGCTTATCTTATAGAAGTAGCGACATCGCTGAAATGTGTTATATATAATATAAATCATTCATTCGATATTTTTAATACCTTTATTTGTATATTTTATCGTTTATACAAATATAATAGATTTTGTTTGTAAAAGAAACGAACGAAGCTACCTATTATAAACAATTATACAACTTAAACGATCGTATAATAATATTAAATGCAAATTTGATAATTGCACTTTGCTTGAAATTAGTTTTGTAATATTTGATTTTGAGAATATTATTTATGAAATAAAATGATCATAATAATAATTAAAAAAAAGTTTTTTAAATGAACCAGTAAAACACGGTATATTAAAACAAATACTGAATTATGGTTAATGTAGAACAGGTAAGTTCCCACGTTGGTCAAATATTAAGGCCTAACGCCACATTGTTGATCGCGATTAGGGATAGTTTAACCGCCAATACTGATCCATGTGGTATTACGTTTTCTTCGATGAATGGTCGGGATAGTTTATTAGCAAAAAGTACCTGAAACAGATGATAGTTAATAAACTGCAAAGACTTTTTTTAGAATTTAATATATGTCTTTTTATGTTTCATTTGGTGTATCATATATCTTTTCCAGATGTTTGCTGTTATATTCCCCATTTGGTGTATGATTCGTATGTATAAAACATTTTCAAAAATAAGTAGTGTAGGCGACCGGTGTCTCCTGAACCCATGCTGTTTGTCTGTTAATAGTCTTCAGAATTCCAAAATCCAGATCAGTCATAGGTGTTCACCGTTTACTTGTAGTATTTGTGCATAATGAATTCCATCGGGTCAGGGTGTTGATCCTTTATTTTTTTGTGTGAGCGCCGAACAGAAAATATACATAAAAACATTTTAATAAGCTACATAAAGAGGGGTAAAAAACTTAATGGTCAATTACTGTGTACAACATTTATGGCTTCTAAACATATTATAGGTGATTCCTATAGTTTTTTTCCCGAAGAATATGAATTAAATAGACTGTTGAAAACCTACAAAGACCACTTTTGGCCATATTTGGGTATGTTTATATTCCATGAATGGTTGAAATCGTCGTTACTTACATTTGAATTTCGAAATTTCGACTTGCATGTATATTATTTTGTAAGAAAAATCAAGCTAAAAACAAGTCGGATTCGAAAAATTAGTTTTTTGTGCATTTTACAAATGCAAAACCCGAATTTAAAGACCCGATATTTTTTTCTTTTCGTAACGACATACCAATAAACTGCACTTCAGCCAAAAACTATTTCATCATTTTTGATTGTATAAAATAACATACAACTTTAATAATTAAACATATATTTCAATAATGTACTTTTTGTATGATAGATTTGTGTGTATGGAGTAACGTTCTATTCCAAATACTTGTTTAAATTACTCATTTAATAAAAAAAACGTTTTGTTTTTCTGAATAAGAAATGTTGGGTTTTACACTTGCTTTCAAATCGTCTGAACACTTCATTTTAAAAGTTCACAAACAAATCATTACTCTGCACAGCACCAAGCATTTTGCATTATAAAAAAATTAAGTAATTTAATAATTTGGTGCGGATATATACCATTATATTATAGTATTCACATTGAGACCAGCGTATACAACAGCGATATTGCTCAATCTCATATTAGTATATTTTTTTTCGATGTGCGACTTTACCAAGGAAAGTAAATCATCACGTAGTTCCAGTAGTAACTTTACTCAAAATTCTGTCTGGAGTCTGGAGAAGTCTGAACAAATCCATTTCCAGGTTTCACATTTTTTTGTTCAATTTCACGAGTTTCTTCTTCTTGATGAAGAGCTCTGGTATAGTACCAATCACGTTGATCGCAAATGAAATTGCGAATTTTGAGATAAAAATCGAAAGTCCTGTGAGCAGGTCCATTTGCAAATTTGCGAGCATTTCCGCCATGCATCGAATTTGCTATACATTTACGACTTTTTCGTAACGTCAGTGGTCACATATATATATGCGTTTTTTTGTTCATATATATAAAATTATTTCAACTAGTTTTTACTAGTACGACATTTTTCCATCTACTCACTCAAATAAGTCTAATAAGTAAAATCACATATACAAATATTCCATTATTTATATATTTGGTAATGATTATTATTTTTTTATGACTGAGAA
Source organism: Bolitophila hybrida (assembly GCA_027564075.1). Lineage (NCBI taxonomy): Eukaryota > Metazoa > Arthropoda > Insecta > Diptera > Mycetophilidae > Bolitophila > Bolitophila hybrida. Next base: position 1,479 of record JANSTU010045267.1, on the reverse strand, counting down.
TGTTCTAAAAAATAGTACTGATGCAAAAAAAAATCAATCCAACTAATTGTACACATTTTTTTTTTGTGTATAGACAGCTAAACTTTTAGCACAGCATTAATACAATTATTATTAAGTGTTATCATTTAAAAAATAATATAAAACACTTTTACAAAACCTAAAAACACATGCACTGACTGATCTAACAAATTTCTTCAAACACATACAGTTAGATTGCTATCAGATTTTTCAACTTTAAAATAATTTGAACTTTAATTTTAAATGTGGAAATATAAATAATTGGATCAACACTTTACATGTAATGTAATATATTATATTTCCAAAAAATTATCCTTTTCCATTTTTGATAATAATATTTTTGGCAACTATTCCGAGTATATAAACAGTATATAGATTTAAAAAAATATGATTTAATAAATTTTTAATTGTTTTTTCTTATTAAATAAATATACTATATTATCAATTTATCGGAATTAAAGTGTTTCATTTAACTTGAAGCGCTTACAATGGAACAAGCCAAATAAATAATATATATATATATATATATATATCTGTCTCTTTCGCGTATGTCAAAAACGTCAAAATTAAAATATCTCTGTTTTCTTTTTGCGACAATAGCAAAACACGCTGCACGCGCTTTCCGCAGTGCTTTTACATAAAAGTGTTTATTCCCAAAATACACAGTTACCATGGGAAAGCCACAGAGACGTCGTAAGGTCCACTTTGGAGACACACATCTGGCACGTCGCTTCAGAGTCCGCAATCGTAAACGTGATCTTGATTTGGTAAACACACAATCCTAACCTCAATCTCCCTTGTTTTGATTGTGTTCATAACTTATTCTTTCTTGCATTACTTCATTATAGATCGACGAGGACTTGAAGAACAAATCCGAAGAATTGTTACATCAAAATGTTGATTTAGAGAAACCCGGTTTCGCACAACACTATTGTATACATTGTGCTAAATATTTTATAGATGAACATTCTATTCAGTGTCATTACAAAACAAAGGTAATTTCTTGCATTAAAAAACTTAATATATGAAGATATAAGTTTAAACACGATTAATATAATTAAATAGGTACACAAACGACGAATGAAAGCCCTGGAATTGGAACCATATAGTATAGAGGAGTCTGAACGTGCTGCTGGACACGGCAGTTTTAAGGAAGCGGTTAAAAGAAAAATCGAAACCCAACCGAGTAAGGAAGAGTTTGCAAAGGGCAAACGCATAATGCTTGAAGTGGTTCCTAAAGCTGAAGACCTTAAAATGGAATAGTGTGTAAGGAAGAGAGATTTGTTTTGTTGATGTAACTTTATGAAATAAATTCGCTATCTATATTTGAACATACATAAAAATGTATGCTTCAAAAGCTTATTTTATACTTGTTTGCTGGTTTTAATTGTAATGTATTTCACTAGATGTAGATTAAGGTTATTAATCAAATTCATTTTTATTTAGATCCTTTTGCATATA
>JANSTU010045256.1:0-10540 GCA_027564075.1 Bolitophila hybrida | reverse complement strand
CAGTTTTTCTATTCTATAGAAAAGGACAGTTTTTCTATTCTATAGAAAAGGACAGTTTTTCTATTCTATAGAAAAGGGCAGTTTTTCTATTCTATAGAAAAGTCATTTTTTCTATTCTATAGAAAAGGACAATTTCACTTTTCATACAGTTAACATTAAGTTGTAATTGATTTATTTAAATTTTATTTTTTATATAAATATTATTTCTTTATTTTAAATAATAATTTAAAACATTCACATATATGTATTCAACTTGACTTACAAATAAAAACACCGAATTATATAGGCACAAAATCTTTAAATTCTGTTCTTTATGCTCATCACCTCAAATCCACAAACGTTCCTGCAGAATACACCATTTAATAATAAATGCTTACGCTCGTGTCCCAAATGACTGTAGGCCACAAATGCATTTACCTCTTGGTGCGGCTGTGGAGCACGCGGTGTGTCGTCGTCGCATCGCATGTGCAAACCACACACACTCACATACATACATAATTCAGGTCACCATGCCGCGCCAGCCAGGCTGTAAAACTGCAATATATGGCATCCATGAAAATAATATATAGATACACATATGTATACATTTTACACACACTCATCTTCATGTATATATAAATGATGATATTCTAAATATATAATACATCATATTCATAATATATGCGCGTACATGCGAATATTTACATCATATTTACGCGAATACATAATTTTGTATATATATGCGTTTTATATGCATATTTGTAGTTATAACGTATATACTACATTTTGTATACAATTTGATGACCCTGCGGACGCATATTAAAAACGAGTTTTAATGTAGATGAGCACATTAATAAAAATTATCCCGGTATTCTCGGTATGTATTTTTTTCTGTGTCATTGCAAAACATGGCATTTGTTTTTTTGCAATTGTTGTACACTAAATATGACCAATGGGAGTTATATCTCATATGTAAAATATAATTTTGTTTGTATGTAACCTCGAAGGTGACATGTGTACATAGTATACATAATACATGAAAGCTTGGTGACGCTTTAACGAATCAAATACATAGTTATTTGTATATTAAATTTTTTTGTGCAATATTTTTGTATATTTATATGTTTTATTTGTTTCATTTAATAATATAATAAATAATAAATTTTGCGATGCGTTCAAGTGGTTATATTTGTTTGACATTTATTTGATAGATGAATTTAGCTCGGACGATTTTTTTTCACGCTGCTTGGGTGGATGCACGTAAAATACCAACGAATCGTCCAATTCGTGCAAAGCGGAAATTCTAATAACGCCATTATCAATTTAATTGTTGGCTCAAAATTATTTTCTGTCAACCGATGCACTTGGATTTACGGTTGGACGAAATGTATACAAAATCAAATCGACTTAGCTATTCTATATATATATTTTTAAATAGGATGAATTTAATATTTTTTTCATTGTATTCATTTCAGTACTACTAAAGTAGCCTTTTTATTCGTTTTTTAATATTTCTTCACAGATAAATTTCATCTCACTGCTTGTACAGATTTTCATTCTTTTTTAGGAATCGTCATAATGCGATCATTTTTGGGGATGAAAAAAAGGTTGGAATTAATCCTTTCTTTTCTAAGATTGCGCGACACTTTTTTTCCTTTTTATGTATTGCTTAAAAGTTAACTTTGAATCAGACAGACGAGTAATTGCAGAAAATTGCAGATTTGCAGAAAAAACTGATTCGGAATGTACGTTGTAGATAATGTTTGATTACGATACTATGCAAAAAACAATTTATTTTTTCTAAAAAAACACATAAACAACAACAATTCAAAACATAAAAACATTAAACGTGACGTCTAGTGCATGTACTAAAAATCCGGTTGGCCAATGCATAAAAAAACAATGTCACTAAATAAGCCGAACATTTCACATACGGCCAGCAATCGTTTTGTAATGTTTTTTTTTTACCGCCAAATGTTCAACTTTTTGAGTTCATTGCACTAAATAATTTTCGAGAGCGAATATGTCAGTCGAATAAAACTATTGTTTAAAATTTGTAAAATTACTCGTTAAATCCACTAGTTAAAATTAAATGTTCGACCTTATACGTTTAAATATATTGTAAATTAATGTTCTGTAATATTTATTAATTTAGTGTTTTTTATTTATTGTGAGAAACGTGCAGTCATTGATTTCTGATCTATTTTGGGGTGATCTTTTTAACGCCTCAGATCATGGCGTCCCAAACAGTATCAGAGGAGAATTTGTCTGAGATCGATAATGTAGAGCCATCTAATAGCCATCTACGTTTACCTATTCAGTGTCAAGCACGGTCCAAACATCAAAATCTATCTCGGCACTAGCAAAAATGGGAATTCGTTTGCAACATGGATCTAATAAACTAAGCAAATATGGCATAAATCAAAAAAATAGCATATCAATTTGGCGAAGAGGAGCTGCGGCCATTGACGACTTGGCGCACCGTATGCGCTGGATAGGAGAGTAAATGGTAATGAAATTCATGCAAATATCACTACTTAATAATAAGTAAATATTATCTTGATCCAAGCTGTAATTATTTTGCTGTGACTGTGCACGAATTATTTGAGAATTTTTTCGATGCGGAATTGTGACAGATGATTGTACGTACGAACAAAAATAGGATGCGACTTTCTTTATTATAAGTCCAAATTCACCTTAACAATTATTCATTTAATACATTTGTATATTAAATACGAATTCCCACGACTCATGAAAAAGCTAAATTTCCGTTACCCGTTCGCAAAAGGTTGAAACAACGATGCCAAATTATGCAGTATGTGTTTGCAACCATTTCTTTGGTGGTAGATAGGGTATAACATATATGTGTATCTGTATATGGTAACATATAATTAAATTAAGAAGAAATTACAACTGGAACTGACGAACCGATGAAAATCTGTAATTTCTTATTACTTTTTATCGCATACTTCTTTCTTTCTCTTAGTTTAATATAATATGATTATTTACGATTAATTTCAAATTAATTAAATAAGTTCCAAAATTAGTTCACATTATGTTTGACTCGAGGTTATACCCATATGTTTTCATTGAAGAACCATTAATTCTTAATATATAAATATTTATGTATTTATAATTTCAATTAAGCCCGAATTTCCCAAATAAAACTATTTAATATTCAGGCAAAGTAACGAATAGCTCGCTCTGTGTAGCTCCTAGACAAATAAATCATTCCTTTGGCGCAAATACCTCGTGCATATAGACTCACTTACGTATCATGACGATGGGATTTATGTCAGATGCCCTCCAGTCAGTGCGCCCACTCTCCGAATAGTACAATATGTATAGTAAGAGAATGGACACACGCATACACACATACGCGAAACGATAAATATAAAATGCAAATGGTCTGACTCTTGAGACATCTTGTCGCACGAGTTCGAATTGTGTATGCGAGCCTGATGGTGTGGTATAGTTCAAGCCACAGCCGCAGTGACGTTGAATTATCCACTTGGTGTCTAGTGGCTTTCCACCATTTGTGGCTATGTGTGTGTAATGTGTATAAATGTGCGTTGTCGATGAAATGGCGCTTTGCTGGTCGGCATATATTGAAGTCACGTTTCAACCCTTTGGGGGATGCCATCGATTACATATACGAAGTGGTCATGTATTATTTAATTTACATTTTGTGTCAAATTGCATTCAGACTGAATTGAGTGCCAATGTATTTATATGTTCTGTATTTAATTATAAAAATCAGTATTTTCATATAAAAAAGTTACTGGACAAAAAAATTTAAAAAATTAAAAAATTGTATGTATGTTTTCCATTGTTCTTATAACTTTGGCTTATATATGCACAGTTTTTAGAACAATAAGGTATATTTACAATATTTAAAAAATACTCATAAAAAAACCACTTGACTTGACTGAATATTGTGACCCATTGAATAAATTTCTTTTAATAAACACCCAACAAAAAAGCATATAATTTAAAATAAAAACTTTTCCAATTCCGACCAATTTCGCTTAAATTTTCTGTATGTACTGTTCAACGTACTGTATTCTGGTGTATGTATCGCATTACGCCTCCCAAGTGAATTGATTCAATTTCATTCCGTTAGATGAAATAAGTTCGTCTTCTGGGCGGAAAAAAGCGTTCCCACAAAAACCGATGACTAAACAAATGAATTTGCGGTAATGTACGATTTACCGCATACACTTTTAAACAGTATAATTTATGCATTATATAGTCCCTAATGGGACCTGGTATAAATTGCTGAAAAGGTACTAAATCAAATTTTATGTTTTTTTTGTATGCTGAGACGTTTTAATATATATAGGATTTAGTTTTTTTTTCAACAACAAAAATCTCCATTGCATTGTATGGTATTACCTTTTTGAGGTAAAGATTTATTATATACAATAACAAAATTGAGATAACAGACATTTATACTTTGTTAATGAATATAATTTTTGTATGTCAATGCCAATAAACTCATTCTACATTCTATCGAAAAACGTATGTCAATTTGTCAATTAAAGGGGGTTAAAAAAGTTTTTTTATCTTATGCCATGAAAATAGGAACCAAAAACTCTCGTAAAAATATATTACTTGTGGGGTTTACAGTGAACAGTATCTTCCAACTTAGAAATTGCGGATTCAGGTTAAGGGCTCGTAGTATTATGGTTAAAGGCAAGTTACACTAATATATAATAAATAATATGAATTCATGATGATTGTATCCACTATTTAAGATTTCAGAGGATGCTATGGAGTATCTTTTGGCTACATCGCGCAGAAAAACTAGATAATATAATCGGCTCAGTGTATATCCAAATTCCGTCAGATTATTTAAATTGTAATTTTCATGAATAGAGGTGGTTGAGATTTGAGTCCAGAAATTTCACTGAGAATCGATTTTCGTGTCAAATAGTCAATATCTATTATACATATATAATATTCAGTTCTAGTTGAATGTAAAAATAAAATGATACTTCAGATAGGTTACCGCTGACTTATTCAATATCCTGACTAAGGACTAGATACAGCTATTGGATTAATACAATCCTTGAGAAATATATCCAATATTTTCCAATTGGCGTACTTAGGACTGAGTAAGCAATTGGGGATATCTTCTGGATCCAATTGAAATATTTTTCGATCACTACTATTTCCGATCTCTACGATCTGATAGCCAATCGAAAAGTATGTCAAACTATAGAGCGGGCCGGTAAATGCGGGATGCATTTTCAATCAATTGGATTCATATTGAGCATTAAGCCAAATTTCTAAGAAGATAGGGAATTTTTCGAAAAACAGCCACCCCGCTCAAAAAAGAGCTAAATGCAAAAAGATGGCCAAATAGGGAAAAAATGTGAAAAACAGATATCAAATATCAATTGGTTTTAAGCTAGTATGGAAATCATCATTCTAAAGTTACGGACCTAGAAGACGGTGGGAGGTCATCAACGATCTTGGACTACACGACTAGAAGGAGAGCGATACTAGGGCTTCTGTGTTTTCATGCTTAGTCTTATGTGTAATACCATCCCTTAAATCAATTGTCTTGGATTGAAAAAAAAATCTCTTATTACAAAAAATAATTAATTAAATTAAGTTTTCATAAATATATTTTCTTATTTTATTAAAAATCATATTTTAAAAATATTATTGGTTACTTTAAATATATGTCAGGTCCCGTTTTACATGATAAATTCTCATATTCAATTTAAATATTTTAAATACTTGTTTAATGATGTTTTTAAATGAGAATTTATTTAGTTTTCCTAAATATATTATTTTATCAATTTTATTTTTTTTTAAAAAATTCTATTTATTTTTACGGTTGTGTATGATAATTTCATATAATGCATAAGAATTCTCTATACTTAATTTAAATATTTTTTAGTACTTGTTTAATATTTAATTTACAAAAAAACTGATTTAGTTATCTGCTTAGCGGTGAGAAAGTGATCAATTGTAGATCCATTAAACTTTCTCATCACCGGGATGTAAAACAGGGGAAAAATAGTTGAGTTGAGCTCTCAACGCAAATGTCGAACCTTTTTAAAAACTTATTTATTAAATAAATGTTCGTAATAACATTTTTTCACAGGACATAATTTGAATAAGGCAACAAACAACGAAGAACACAATAAAAAGGCGTAATTGCCTATTTTTAATTTTATTCACTGTTTTGTGGTTTTCGCACACACAGGCTCATACAAAGTAATAAATATACAATCTGCTATATTCACTGACAAAATTTTGTAATTTTAGACCTTTTAAAAGTATTAATACACGATAATTAAATTTGAAAACCATGTTCTAGAATTCAAAATATCAATGTGTTTTAAAATTCATAAAATGCATAAAATTTTACTGATCGGCGGCATTGCACTATTTAATTCGTTGAATTTACAAAAAACCTATTTAATTCAATATTAAGAACGGCGGCATGCAATAAACCCCGTTGAATTTGATACAACCGAATTTACAACATGAGACCTTTTTTACGAATTTAAAATAACAGAATTAAACTCTACGGACTTTTATATTTGGGAAACAATTCGGTCTTTCACCCGCGGTCTCTCATCCCGCGTTGTTCTGGATAACATCATCTGATTAACAATATTTATTATTGTCTCCTTGTTTTTTTTTAAGAACACACAGATAATTCTAGATGTTAAATGGTATATGACTAGAAATCTCACTAGAAATATTGTAATTGTCTACTATAATTCCATAATTCTGATATAATTCCAATGAGCTGGTGTGTTATTTATGATTACCGATTTTTTCTGTAACTGAATTTATCAGACATATATCAGCCGACACACACTAGTCCTTGTTGGAGCTGGCTAATCGACTATTAGCAAGTAGGTTCAACATTTATGACAACCCATATTAGTTTTGATTATTTCAAATTAAATTGTTATCGCTGCTTCCAAATGTATTTTTTGTAAACCCATATTTATTGTAATAAAATATGTATAATTTCAGATATTTAATTTAAGTAAAATAGATTATATTTCTCTTACCAAACCTTCCAGAAAATCCGTGTCTACAATAAAATTCGCAAAATAATACTGAACACATAAATTACAAAATAATCACACCATAAATACACGCACCTATAACAATTATTACCCATATATTTTGTTTAATTCCATAATATAAATGGCCGGCACCGCGCGTATACTAAAACTGTAAAACGCCGTCTGAATTATCACAAATCAACCATGCATATAGTTAATATGCAAATCGCCCGCACACACATGCATATATGCATATTATTATGTATATACTTATATGCTTGAATTTAATTTACACACACACCCATACACCTATAGAAAATGGGATATAATATATATGATATATGACAGTTTTAAAATCATACTAAACGCATACCACGCGTCTAATAATATATACGACTAAATAGCCGTAAACCGTTTGCGTCGCGACGCATATTAATTGGTTCACGGGCGTTAAGTGAAATGGAACGTATTTGAACATGACGACGCGATGCAACTTGCAACGCGACGCAACGGTATGCATTGTGTAAATGTGCAATTACGCTAAATCGTGGGACTTTAGTGATAGTCGCACGTGTGTAAATTTGCAGATTTTCGGAATATGATTATAATGAGTATTAGGTATACCATATAAGCATATTGTATACTGTATATATGTATATTGCATAATTATATGTGTATATAAATTGTGTTATTTTGTATATAAATCAGATGTATGGTACTATTTAGTAAATATGGAAAACATACGGATTAATCGAATAAATATTTCATGTCAGGCTGATGTTCACAATCACATAGTAAAATACAAATTAATTAGGAAACATGAAAGAATCAATTATGACTCGCTATAAATCTTCTCACAGCTGAGCTAGTTGAAACACTGCAACTTCCAAAAGCCAGTCTGCCTGCTGAAATCTAAAAGGTTATAAACAGAATGAACTACTAAGATATACGGTCGCTCTATAAGTAAAAAGTAGGTAGTGATATTGTGAACAAAATTCATAGAATAAGATTTTTGACAAATAAAAAAAACCTCTTTTGTGGTCTCGGAAAAAATCACTTTGTATTTTACAGTATCTATCAAAAGTAACACTTCAATATTTTGTTCAAAAGTCTAATTTATTCCGTTACTTAATAAAAAATTAAAATCACTTTATTTGTTTATCAAAATGTATATCTTTTTCGTATATTTAATCCATTTAAAGTCGAAAATCTAAATCCTACAAGTAAATAAATAAATAACAGGAAGTTGTAGAGGAAAATTAGCGTTGCAAAAATAAGTTAACACACCTTTTTAATCTTTGCAAGTCTGTCTGGAAATGAAAGCGTGAATCTTCTGCGGTCAAAGAATTCCATGTTTCTTCGATATTGGCTCATTATTATCGAATAATTTCAGGGGCCTTTTGTGCGATTTTTAATTTTTGCCCACATATTCTCAATCTCTAAAACCTTTATTTTGTGGTGACTAATTGAATTCATTACCACTTTAGCCTTGTGAATTGGTGTATTGTCTTGTTGAAATATGAAATCGTCACCAATCCAACTTTTACCTTCTGGTAATATGACGTCAACAAACAATTTTCGGTAAACTTCAGCATTAACTTTTCCTCTAAGGATTACAATTTTTCCAACTCCTTACGATGATATGCACCCCCAGACCATTATTCCTTGCTCAAAGTTTTTTAATGTTGGATTTGTGCACTTGATAGACAGCTCTTCGCCAGCACGTCTTCAAACAAAAATTCTACCATGACTATGTCAAATTCGTATCATCGATTCAGTGTGGACTGAAGGAACCAATTTTCCTTCGGAAAGCATCTTGGCACGGATATTTGGCACAGATAAGCTTGGGTTAGCATCGGATATGGAGAGCATTCTTTCATTTTCCCTTTCAGTTGTTTTTCATGGACGTCCTGGACGACAAGCCGGTCCTACTCAGCCTTCATTTGTATATGCATGAATTACTTTGAAAACTGCAGTTGCTGTTTTTTCAAACAGCGCTGCAATTTTTCGAAAGAATTGACCTTCATTATATAATTTTATCATCACTCTACGCTCCTCAGTCGTAAAATGACTATTTTTTTCATATTTTGGATTTTAACCTTAGAAATTGACAAAGAATCTAAAAATATAAAGCATTAGTTCTTATCTTAAGATTACTTCAAGGTCATCACATAAATAGTCATTATAACGCATAACGGTAATTTGAAACAGTGTGTTGTGCGACGGATTTTGGTGTATTTTAGGGATATACAAATTATAAGTTAAGTACATAAAGCATAACTGCTGTGCGTTCGAGCCTATATCTGTTATGCGCTCGGTTTAATGCTCATAAAATCTAAACGAAATTGAAATTCGCAGCGTATATTCTTGAATTGTTTTACTAATTTATGCATTTTTTGACAATTAAAAATATGATGATTGTGTGTCTTTCTAAAGTAAAACTCATATAGTTATAAAAAAATGTATTCATCCAGATGGTGATGGTGATCCAAATAATGTTCATTTATATTAAACGTTTATGGACTGACGTAACCAAAATCACTCTATACAGACTATCAATACTCGGGACTTTTGCTTCTATCCACGAGGAACCTTCGAAAAATCGTGTATTGTTTATATTTATATATTGCATTGGGCACTGACAGAGAAAGTGTTCTAGTGTTTCATTGTCCATGTTACAACCTATGCGTAATGGCGACTCTATAGTTTTTTTTTTGAGGTGGTTTCTAAAACAATGACCTTTTTGTATATTAACCTTTTTAATCTTAGGCTTGCTAGTATTAATAAAGAAAAGAGAGTCACCTATGTTTGGTTTATTAAATATTGATTAAGATTGTCTACATGTATCAAGTGACTTCCATTTCAGTGTATAATTGAAAAGTATTGGATATTTGCTAAGTTCATACTTTTTTATGTGAGAATAGAACCAGTGCTGTTTTTGAAAGGTTAACAGACAGTTGGTTGTCAAAATACACTATAACAATTATGATTGTGTTTTAATCGTTTCGGGACATGAGGATTGCTATATCATCGGCAAAGCCAATCGTATTTTATAATACCCTAAGCTATTTATGACTTTAATTAGTCCATCTATTATTAGACTCCACACAGAGGTGATATTACACCCCCCTGTGGGCATCCTTTTACGACTTTTGTTTGTAGGTTGACTTATGTGATGTAACTTAATACTAAAGTAGATTTGAAGATCTTGGAGGTTATTGAAGCATTATTAGATAAACACCATCCGCTCCTGGCGCCTTCCCAAGTAAAATCTACTTATTAATTAACTATGGCCACTTATATTCGTATTAGTTAGAAAAATTGGTAATAATTAGGTAATATAAACTGAACCAAATACCATAGAGACATTTATTGTACATAACAGCTCGGCTGAAATGAAAAACACATTTTTTTGTCAAAATTCATTTTTATTATTCAACATATTTTCCTTCCATGGCGATACAGCGATTATAGCGTCCTTCCAACTTTTCGATACCACTCTTGTAGAAGTCCTTCGGTTT
>JANSTU010045245.1:0-10541 GCA_027564075.1 Bolitophila hybrida | reverse complement strand
GTGAAATTGGCGCCGAGGTAGTCCAAAATGTCATTAATAATTGGGGTAACCGAATGGCATACTGTAAGGCCAGTAGAAGGAGCCACATGAACGAAATCGTTTTTCATTCTTGACGCGGATACTTTTAGCTTCACAACAAACAAAAAAATTAATAAAAAATATCAATGTATGCTCATTTGATCGCATTTTTAAAAACGTACCAATAGATGCCCACCCTTTATAACTAATTAAAATAGAAATAAATAAATCTATAGTTTCTATTCAGTTAAGTTTAAGATAATTTTGTTTTATTTAAAAATATGTTTTATTATTACAATATCCAATATTCCTGGAAATACAAACTGATTTTCGTATATGTACTTAAATGCACATACACGAACCCACCAAGAACACCATATATGCAAGAGCATTAGAGATGCATCAGGACAAATACGAAATAATTTTTTATATTACATTTTCTGTTGTGAAGCTCGGGCGTAATTTCGAATTTTCTTCCTCAATAACAAAAATAAACATAAAAATGTGCACACATTAAGATAAATACAAATGCATTAACGTGCACTTTGCACCATGCTTTGTAATGAGTTCTGAAGAATTGTTAATACATTACTGAGTGTTTATGCGGCAGCATATTGGCAGGCGCACGTATGCTCTATGAAATGCACATTTGTTGAATGTCTTTTTGTATTAATGGTTCTTTGAATGGAGTATTGTGATATACAATATTCCTTGGACATTATTTTTATGTTTTACAGAAAACATAACAATTTATTTAAGCATTTATGAGATTTGTTCTAAGACTCAGATCGCGGAAGTGATTCCATAATAATCCTCTGCTGTGTTTTAAAAAAATAAACATTTTAATATTTTAAATTTTAACTAATTTTTTGGTGTTTTGTTATCAGTTTATTATTTATTTTAAAATCAGTCATGATAATGATATCTACCTCGTTTTTAAGAATATCCAGAAAAAAGATAAAATATTTGTCTTTTTTTAATAATATAAACACAACTATGATAAAGATGAAGAAATAGTGTGGGTTTATAAATTTGTGCAACTAGAAATAAAATTTTGATTTAGATAACATAAATAAAAAAATACCTTTTTTAATATTTGTTTTTACACCGGAAACGATATTATGCTGTTCAGTTCGATTAGATGACAGGAAGTTGTTTATTTAGCCGTCGTAATATTTTGCCAAAAATGGTGTTAAAATATTGGAATTAAAAAGAAAAATATTTAATTTGTAAGAATTATCTTATAACATTATTAGATTTTTTTTGTCAGGACCATTTTCTTAGTAAATTATTTGTTTTAGAAATATAAAATATATAATTAATTTTATATTGTATAAAAAATCTTATTGCAACACTGCACACTTATTTCTCTAATACAATTTATACAATATTTCTAAGAAATTGCGTGTGGAAGTGCACGCATCTTTGATGCCACATGCACAATTAAACTCAATTGCACTAAAATCCGTAAGATTGCATTCAAATGCACACGCTGCTGGCTCTCTTCTATTAATAAACGATATTGCATAATAAAATTACTACTGCCATTGCTGTGTGAACGCACATTGCATTCACAAATTATTAAAAAAAGTAACGTTTATTATTATTTTTTTTATAAATGTATTAATAAATAAGCCTATGTTTATAAATATATACTATCATATACATTTATTATTTAGTTAAAAATTCTCAGGCATGCGTGTGCTCGTAGTTCGTAACACAAAAAAATACCGCGAGAAAGCAATAAACGATTATTATAAGCTGCAATGTAATGTGCATAAATATGAATAAATATATATACAGTGTATAAATAGTAGTATATATGTTATATACTAAACTCATACTCAACCAAACATGGATTATTGTACAGTTTCACAGCACATACACAAAAATATATATATATATAAACGAAATAAAGGTATAAGAGTGTATAATGAATGTTTTATATATTTATGCCTCAAACTATATGGATTCGTATAAAGAGCTGCAATGTGAATGCACTTGTTATGTAATCGGCCTGATGGGCATCGATGTGTTAGTGAGCAGCACGTGTACACACACGCACATATATTTATATATACTCGTGAGCTTGCATAGAATTACTAGCACAATCACAATTTAATTCATTTTTATACGTATATGGATACAAATATATATATTTTATATGCTTTATGAATAATATGTTTTTCTCTTCTCTATATGGACGTGTTTCTCGTCTACACATTCAATATAATTTATATGTTTTGAGTATTTGGGAAATTGCATGAAATCTGTTATTTATTGGATTAGTTCTTGAAGCGGGTGTGAACATCGAATTTAGAACTATATGATTTTATGTAATAGTTTTTTTAAAATTATTTCAAATTAAATACAATATATTTTATTTATATTTAAAATAGTAATAAATTGAAAAATAATTATCTAGTTTTAAATAAATATGATAAAAAGTATTTAATATAAAAAACTCTACATCTTTAAATGTTACATTTATAGAGAGCCTCTGATTTTCTCACGGATAAAAAACCTGCGCGTAATACGGCAGACATACTCAGCTAAATGCGTATAATAAGAATACATATACCCACACACGTACCTTCTTATACCACCGAACAATGAAAATGTTCTCTCAATCAAAATGCACCTCTTCGGATTGCAATTCGATCTCCCTACACGTGCATTCTTCCGAGCAATGCGCAGCACATTATAAAATGATATCAAAAGGATCAACAGGAGCCATACTATACGCACTAACATTTATACATAAACACTCACACTCACAAAAAAAGTTTATCCCTGACATACAAAAAAAACAGATAAAAGAAAATTGTGCAAATAAAAAAACTACGACAGCGACGATTTAACTATAAAATCTGATGGGTATTACCACATGGAGAATAATGGTTGCGCATTAGTTCATTTATATATGCGATAGCTCGTAGTTTCAACCCCCGCGAGAGACTAGCACACAGGTACACGTAAAAGTGTGTGTTGTGTACGAATATCCTTCAGCTGCGCGCATACTGACAAACGCATTGAATTAATATCCTGCGCGATGTATACAATATATTTATTTCATTATAACATAATATGCATTGTGTACGTTGCTACAGCGAACTCTGAAAACAAGTATTCCGTTGAACGCGCTTATTTCCGCGTGCACTTTTTGTTTGCGAGTGTTGTCCAATTACATAATCGAATAAAACGCACATGAATAGGTTACAATCTTCTTCAACATATAATAATATCATATACGTGCGTATAACGGTACCTACCAAAAATTCTCATCCATTACAACACTCTCGGTGCATTAGCTGTATACGCATCGCAGCCACCTGAACCGGTTCGAAGATGCGCTTTCAAAGGTATACAGGAGATTGTTGTTATTGTAGGATGTTCACCCAAAGCTACAATGTATATTTTTTTATTTTTGGAATTATTTAAATTGTATAAACGAACGATTCATTCATCAAGAGAGCAGATGTCTTACCATGATTTTATTAATTTAATTACTACAATAATGAGTTGAGTAGATTAGGGATATAAAACTATAATTTGTAATTATTCAATTATTTGAATCCTGATCCTGAGCTTCTTTTTGTACAAAACGGTATCTTAAAATGAGTAAGACAGAAATAATAAATAATGTTTCATATTGCAAAGTTAAATTTTGGCCATATTTATAAAGGCGTAATGTAACGTAAATGCTAATTTTGTATTTATCAGCTTATTTTTATATAAATGCTAATTTTTAGTTCTTATTCGTAGGTGACCACATTGTTTCTTTCGTTTTTGTGGTTGGCAATAACGAAATATCCAAATTAGCAAACAGATTCGTAGCTTTTGTTATAATAAGCACACATTCTTATTAAAGACGTCACTATTTTGGATAATTTATGGAAAATCATTCGACCCGGCATATGACGAATATGAAAATGCCTGATAGTGGAAAATAAAGGTAATAAAAAATAAAACAATATTGCGTTTTTTATTTTGGTTTTTTAAGGTCTTCCTTTAGCACATCCCACTCTAATAAAATCCAAAAATTATCGAGAAAAAATCAGTTCTACTAAAAAAATAGGTCGAACTATATCCTAAAACATTTGTCATAAACAGTTTTACCATTGGATGATGTAATCCTTGGTGGATCATAGGGCCAGTGTGCTATGCACATACACAGGATTTATTGACCATTACGAGTTCACACGTGTGGTCAGGTCATGCTAATGTGCTGTTTGTGCTGTGCTACACCTATTGTGTGCAAATGCGCATATTTTTGAGATATCTCTATGCACCAATATCTATCTTGCTAAGGGATGGAATGATACTTTTTCAATTCTCTAGTCTATAAAATACGTCGAAAGGCAAGTCTTGTATGGTCTGGCGGTCATCAAATAACATCGCTGAAGTACTGGATCGACAACGCACTTTAAGAGGGATTCCGGAAGGTATCGGCTATATCGTATATGTTTTTCGCGCCATTTATACACGATTGGTTCTTTGTAATTGTTGACCAGTATGGTGCATACAACTTTACGATGAATTTCACTATAGCCTTAAAGTTTTCCTTGTTCAAAGGTTGAAACATATAGCAGCAGTATTCGATTGGTGGTTATCAGCCAGCGAAAATGTACTACTTTACCCGGGTTTCGTTTAGAAATACTCAAAATGGTTGATGAGATGGTGCAATGGAAGCTCGTTTGCGTGTAGTTGGCTGCTCCAAAAGCGGCATTACACCTCTGATTCTGCTCGTGTTTAAGTTCGCAACATCTCAGCCAATACCGCTTAGTTTCGCAATGGATACCGAATTATAAGATAAATAGTCTGTAACAGCCATTGTAATCTTCGAGGCTGATCCTGATTTGTAAACGTCATGCCCAATATATTTAAAACCGGGCTCAGCAAAGAGAACAATGTGCTCTTCGGATATTGTTTGTCTACAATCATTCAAATGATCCGGTCTTTTCGTCCGTCCGTTCCGCAGTTTTTATCTCCTCTGGCCGTGTTCTTTTCCGTGCGCGCCGAATCTTGTTTCGATCGATTATGCTATCAAGTTTGCTTTCGAGTACGACCCCCATATCTTCAAGAAGAATAGCACCGACACGATCAGAAACACTATACCGATCTAGCGTTCGTGAAAAAAGCGCGATTTTTTCGCAACTGGTGACATTTTTGCTAGCGAGGGACGACAGCCATTGGAATTCGAAGTATTACCTTTCTTTTCTACTATCAGGTATTTTAATATTCATGTGTTTTAAATTCTCTATACAAGGGCGATCCACATTACATGTCTGGCTCATGGACTCATCAGAGTATGCGAACAATTTAGTCAATTTCAAGAATACAGAATCAACATCCGTTGATATAGAAAAAAGTTTTTCAAAGTATAAAAACGTATATCGATCAAACGGACATACACAAAATGTAAGCGAAACATGCGTATATTTGATTGTAATAATATTTTAAATTAAATAGAAATTTATAATACCATTTTTTTTTTTATAAATGAATAAAACATTTTTTAGTTTAAATTCATTGTTTTCCCGGAATCTTTTATAAACATCCTTTAGGGTAATTTTTTTATTGTAATGATTTATAGTGATTATTTTGAAATCCTAAAACGTGTTTATATGGCAAATTTTATAAGCGCTTAAAATCTTGATTAAAAAAATGTAGACAATTTTATAAAGAGTATGGATTTAAATATTCAAGAGGACGACAACGTTTGCTATATTTGCCAGTGGAATTTCGATTCACCTCTAATTTTCTGTAGCTTGATATGAGTTATATTAGTTATGTTATATACTCGACAATACTCTCTTTATCAGAAAAAAATATGTTTATGGTACGAATAAATCGTGCACTTATAAATAAATTTTCAAAATTCGAAATAAAGCTCCTATTTAATAAAAAAGTGTGCATCGAATATTTGTATTGTGTGATCCTAATTTGTGTCCACCCAAGTTTTGATTATATTGTGCAGTATATATAAACATATAAATATATATAAATCAAAAAGTGTTGCGTACGTAGTGCAAATGTAAAGATAAATAAATACTACGTAATTTAAAAATGTCCTCCTATTAAAATAAATGTGCTCCGAATAATTTAAAAGCTACATCCAATTAACGCATGTACACATATAACTAAATCAGGTCAAAATACAAATAAAAAATCGTAGTAAAAAAATTAAAATGGTAATTTTTTTATTTTTACGTTTTTTTAGCAACAATAATTTTACAAATATTTTTTAATTTAAATAATCGAATTTCTTTAAAATAAGTAATTCTATCGGTTATATTTTTAATGAAATTTTAGAATTTAGAATTTTTAGACCATAATTACATATACTGTAAAAATGTCATGACATTTGGTTGTCAACAACTTCAGTTATGACTTCAGTTTTGATGTGAGTGTTTTGTACTCATTCTTATTGGATCCTATAATCACTTGTGGGACATAGGTCCAGTGTGCGAGGCCGCACACCAGATTCATTGACCATTACGTAAGGAAAATGTGCATATTTTTTGAAACATCTCTATGCACCGAAATCTATCTTGCTAGTTATATTCGGAATCGTAAATCATCAACGCCATCATACACTTATTGTTCTATACAGGGTGCGTTTGTTAATTAATGGCATTAATGTTCCGTTATTCCAAATCAATAATTAATGTAAGGTGTTTTTTACTGCGGTCGGAAAATAGGCTTCAAAGAAAGAGCTGCAAATGATATTTGTCTTAAACTGGATCAATCTCAATCAGAAACGCACCAAATGCTTCAAAAAGCCTATGGTGATGATTGTCTATCGCGTACGCAAGTTTACAATCGATTTAAATAGGGTAGAGTGACTAACAGGGTCGACGGATTATCTCCAAAAAACATCATAATTTCTATAATTCTAAAAAAGTTTGAAATTTGTGCCGACAGACCAAAGAGTCAGTCGTATCTTTTGTTTACGAGTCTTGAGGCGTTTTTTTATCAATAATTCTTCATAATCGGCCAGTATGCAGTATGCCGAGAAAGTGGCCGCTTTTGTTCGATAATGCGCCATCTCACCGATCACGAGTGTCACCATTCGCCGTATTCAACTCACTTGTCACCATATTATCTATTCCCGAAACTGCTTTTGATTATATGAAAGGACAGATGTGTATTGAAGAAGAGTGATAATATATTGATTAATAAAAAAAGTTAATTTACATTTAAATTTAAAAGAAAAAAAAAGTTGTATGGATGATTTTTTCTAGACCTTAGTGTAGTTACCATATATCCAACTAACTTCACTAGATAATGGTAAAATCCATTTTATAAGTGATATCAAGATATCAAGATATAATGAGACATCGATAAGTTTATTACTTTACTTTAAAAAAAATATTAAAAAACTAATCTTATGTGTTCTAAAAATGATTTTTACTAAATAAGTAAAGAAAATATTTTATTTTATTATTTGTTAAATAAGGAGATTGGTGTATTAGTCAGGTTTATCTATACAGTTATCAGCATTAAATAAAGGTGCGAACGTCTGCACCGCGCCACGCAGTGCCGCCGCATGCAGTTAAAGATCAAACTCAATAGCGTGGCACTCTGTAAGCAGACCTTCGGTAAAACATCCATTAATACATTATTTATAATTCGCACGAAACCAATTGCTGCGCGCATGCCACCTCTAATCGCACGGACTCGCCACAGCAATGCCGTAATACCTGCTGTTCGAGCGTGCGCAGAATATATAAATCCAAGAAACTAATCGCGACAAACGCACAATATAATAATATATATGTAGAATTATATTACTTTAATTCTTTTCTGCACTTTTCCGAGAGTGCGAATGTAACCAATAAGCGTAAACAAGTTTCGCGCCAAAAAGTATTTTCAAAATGAGGTCATCAAAACCGCGCTCGTTCGCATATAAAGTGCAATCGCATGCGTTTGATTTACTGGTAGAATCTAACTAACGTGTTTTTGTGATTTTTTTAAATTATTTTGTCTCTATAAAGTATATCGTTGGTGTGAGTGAATGTGTGAGTATGTATATGTGCGTTAGAATGCTTTTCCACGCTATATGCGGTGTGTGAGTACCAATAGGTACACTGATTGGCTGCTGTTAGTGAATTATGCAAATTCACTTAACCACATTTTACTTTATACACAAAACTTGCGCTGTCTTTTTAAGTATTTGAAGTCTTTAAATATATACATTTATGTATTTATCGACATTTTATATAATTCGCGTCGCCAATGTTTATTCTAATGCAAAACCTGCGGCTAAATTAAGAGATTTACGCGAGTTAAGTATAAACTGCTCGCATGCTCAAGACATAACCTCGGTCGGTCGTTGCTTTTCTTTGATGTGCGCACATATGCATTTCTGAGTGCATATACAAACACACATTTGCATTTACTATATATATATTTCTTCAATATATATGTGAGTGTGTGTGTGTGTATAGTTGGATGTGTTCACTTTAAATGTGATTATGAGCAAATCGCTTAGAAGATTTGGATTTATTGAAAAGATGTGTCATCATCATCATCATCAACATAGTCTTTATGGATCTGAGTCGTCTTGGTATAAGGATAATAATTAAATATGCACACTTACGAGAATGCATCGGTGCAGTCTGCACAAATGTACGCAGCAATCGTGTCGCCTTGAATCGATCGTTATATGTACATACCTGAAAACAGAAAAAATAGCAATTAATATCATATGAATTTCCCAATAAATAAAATATAAAAAAATATATTTAAAAGTATTATTTATTATTGTATTGTATGTATCGCTACAACAATACACAAAAGAACATAGAAAACTGACTAGACCACCAGTTATCGATTGTATGCTTACATGTGTGAAGAGTTTCTTTTATATATATATATTGTATATATATATATTTTCATTCGACTATACCGTCTGCAGTGATGAAATGCGGTAAACTATACAATACATAACACTATGGCCATCTGTGGGACGATAGCTACACTATACATACATTGCTGAGCAGTTTATATATTTATGTGTGCCATATGCATTTCGAAGCATTCACAGTGAGCTTGCGCTTTAAGCACGTGCTATATGTATAATTGTAAATGTATTATATTATATTATACTTTATATACATACGTATATTGGTGGGGTCGTGGTGGTGGTTCGAAAAGGGTGTATTTTTAAGTGCACGCGCTCAGCTCTCGAGTTAGAGCTGCAGGAAGGCATGTTATATTATTTGCATCAGTCGCAAAATCAGTGATACTCGAGATTAATATAATTATTTCGAGTAAATTGAAGATTTCTGCTCGTTAATTGTTTGTCGAGTTACGATGGCTTGTGCTCAAATTTATATAATAAAAACTTGCTTTTATGTATGTAATTTAATATTGTAGATTTTATTGAAAAATATATTTTAATTTAATAAAAATAATAAGTTTTTTTATTTATAATCATATTAACATGAATAACTAAATGTTTTATTATTCGGTAGCTATTAATATTATATTAATCTTATTAATAATTAATAACTTGATAATTAAATATGCTTTGCATATAATATTTTTAACTCACAATAAAATAACGTAATTGTAGATGTTTTGGATGCGTATGAGCACACCTAGAAGCACAAATACTGGCAAAACACTAAATGAACAGATAAGAGTAGTAAAGAAAACTTGAATGGTGAAAGATCGGTAGATGACACGAATGCTTATGCTTAAAATAAAAAATAATAATAATAATAATACACAAAAAATCTCATATTGTTTTTAAATGTATACTTTTGGTTGCCCTGTTTATAAATAACTATAAGTAATACTATGCGGAGAAATCTGGTATTTTTTATTTTTTATGGAAACGTAATTTTTAGCTTTTAAAATGCAGAAAAGGTAGAACTATAGTATATGTTTAATGTTTAACCTTATCTTCAAATCAAGGCTAATGTCAATCCGTTTTGGCGTAAAAATTACATTTTGATTGAAATATCACAAATAAAAATACAATATAGAATTTAAAAATATCATCAGAAGATCAGTTAAATATATTATTGGAAGTTGAGAATTTATTGGCAACTTGCAACGAAAGAGTCACCGCGTAGTTGTTGATTTTTGAAGCTTATTGGACAGCTGCTAGATGTAGAAAATTTAATTTTTATTTAATAACATTTTGCGAGTTATGAAACATGTTTGCAAGATTTTTTTATTTTTTAAGTTATTTATTAGATCTCAGTGTTTCAATTATTAAAAAAACATTTTTTTTGGAAAAAAGTTAATCTGATGTCATGTCATTTGCAAATATAAAATAATAAGGTTATATTGTTGTGTTGTTGTTGCTTACAAACACACAAAATCATCTTCTTTTAAGTGCTAATTACTGTGGACATAGTACTCCATGATCATTTCAAGAGTAACTTGTAACGGAATTAAATTAGGTTGCAATTTTTGAAGAAGTAAATACATAGCCATAGCCGAATGGGTTAACGCGTTGGCCTGGCTTATGGGAGGTCGCCGGTTCAAACCCGGCCGGCAGACCG
>JANSTU010045234.1:0-10541 GCA_027564075.1 Bolitophila hybrida | reverse complement strand
ATATTTGAATTATGGTTTGCACAGTATATATTTGTGTCGTGTTATTTATTGAATTAATTATTGTGATCGCAAAACACTTAGGACTAATTCGGGTATTGAATTATCGCTTACGGCGAGCCTGAACATTGATCCTTCGAATCATCTTTGACACAGTAATGGCACTTATGACCGAGAAAAACCGTAGTAATTTTGTAAAATACAATTCATTGAATACAAAAATAACTGTGTAATTGTGTATTCCTTGGTCAATTCTAAGACTAAATATACATGCAAATTTCCCGGAAAATGAGTGCCTGGAAAATGGCAGCGGTTTAAACATTTTTTGTTCGAGGCTCTAATTAAAATTTATAGCGATTTGAATGCATCCCGGTTGGTGCCCGAACCAAAAAATTCCAACCGCTGCCATTTTACAGGAACGTATTTTCCGACAAAATTTTACTTATTTGTTTGGTTTTAGAATTGACCAAGGATACACCCCTGAAGATTGGCCAACTACTTGCGGTTCACTCTGTATATATAACGGTATATTATACAGTTTATTCTTTGTCTTCAGGGACATTTGTGAGGAAAACAAACACTGAATAAAAACCGACAAGCCAATCAGTTTACTCCATAAGAACGCGGATTAATTGTTTCCATTTTTTGCGCAACAATTCGTCGGTTGTGTTTGCGATATGTTATTTAGTTTTTTTTGCCAGAAATCCTCAAGGAAGTACCCCTTGCGGTACGATCTCCAAATCTCTTGATGATCTCACTTGATTTCTTTTATTGGGGCTACATGAAATATTGTGTATATTCTGTGCAGATTCACACTAGTGAGCATTTAGTTGCACGCATTGAGGAGGTTGTGTTGAAAGTTCGTGAAAAGACATCATGGCACCTCTGTCTGGCATAGAAGGAGTTTATGCTGGTGTATCCACAACTATTGTTGAATTAAATAACCAATCTCAACATAGTTCATTTTAAATGGCTTTTGATTCCATTCCTAGTAATGCGAAAGGTTACTATACAAGATTATTCGTAAGTCAAATTGGGAACATTGCTACTTGGAGCTTATATCTGTCCATATATACAGAAATACGATTTAGTCATCAAGGACAGAGAAAGTCCTGTCGGCCAAGAGACCCAGTTTCGATTGCTGCTGTTTGGTAGGGTAAACGAAAATCAGCATGTGTGTTGCTGTGCTCAAACATTCGGTACACAAGTACCCTTCAAAACTTTTATCTGCTTTAAGCTTTAAGGCGCTAATACACAATGTGTAATGCCCACCGGTAAGCACAGCGGTTGCCTGGCCTTGCTCAAGAGAGCTGATGGACCCCGCGGGTGTGGGTTTGGGAACAGATAAGCAGATTCAATTTAAATTATTTATTACACAATAACCTAAATCTAGAACTTAAAACTATAAAAAATCTTAAAACTACGGCATTTGGCTCTCGGGAAGGTGTTCTGTTATTGGTATTGATATGGACCGTATTTCCCCAAAAACCCAATACTTCAAAAAAATAACAGGGAGAAAATGTGATAATTTTGTTGCTTGGCGGTGCCTGCTAATATTATATATAAGGTTAGTTTGTCTCAGAAATATTAAAGTGGCACAACAAAACGTTCACACCAAATAGTCAATAATCCAGTTATCATCAATATAAAGAATAATTATTAATATAATAATTATTTTTAATAATATATTCATTCTGAATGATATTTGAACCAGTGCTTAAGCCAGATACAAAAAGTAAACAACGACACTAGATACTATCCAAAATAGGGTTATGGTATTTTTTAGTTTTAAATTGCATGACACAAGTTTACAGTAATTGCGTTCTGTACATTTCCATTTTTATTATATTTCCGTTTAACAAATGTTAAATCCGCTGAATCAAAATGTATTTTAAGAAATGTACATAGTAACGCATAATTGAAATATTCATATTCATGCAATTCAACGGCTATTTGTCTTAGTACTTATAATTAAGATCCCAACGGACATACTATATATTCTTCCAACATAACCTCCAACACGCATTCAGTATAAAACGGCTCATATATGTTCGTGTCAATAAATCCCCATTATAAATTCCGTTTCATCCCCTCAACGCAAAACTATATACAAATATTAAACCGGCCACAGATATACGCATGTGAATACATCGTACAGTACATATACATACTCCATGGATGGTTCTTAGCATAAACAGTAATTATGCGCCCTTTTTCTTTCCTGGGCGTCCATGTATCGTAATTTTGTATACCCGGCCAAAGCGTTTCTAATTTAGCATACGCTCCGCTAGACTAAAACCAAAAACGTCAAAAGTAAACAATAACAAATTACTTATTAAGAGTCATAATTCTATACATATGAAGGAAATAAATTCATTAGAAAACCGTGTAATTGTTCCACAGGGTGCATGCAAGTTTCATTCTTATTAGAATAGTGCGAAGGTGGCGCGGGCACGTTGTTGGGCGAATGTGCCCACACAAACACCCGCATCCACACGGTTTATAAGGGTGTGAGTGGTGGCGCGACCAATAGCAGGCTGTAAATATACACACGAGGCTGCGTTGTAGTGTAATAGTTTCCCACTGCTACTGGTGTATTATTTGTTGGGTTTCTGGTATATATATACTCCGTGTGTGAGGGTGATTATTGCCCGAAGGAACATTCATAAATTTCCCTAGGAAAGCGCCCGTGCGCACATAACCATTATAACGCGTATAAGCACCGTGTTCCGGCTTTTGATATATATTTTAGAATTTAAGTCATTAGCAAGGTTCTTTTCGCTCAGCGCTCGTATCTCAAGGAATTGTTCCACGTTAAATCAGACCTGAGAATATCTGTGATTTATATTCCAGTAGCGCTTATTTTTTTTATTTTTAGCTATATGAGTACCAACGTATAATTAAAAAGTGTTCAAATCTCACTGGAATCAGATTTATGCATGCGACACTTAAATATACATAATTAAACCATCAATTCGATGCTAAGTACCCAAAAACTGGTTATTTATAATATTTTTGTCCGGCGCGCAGCATTCCTTCTTAATTCTCACTTTTATTTTTGCTTGTGAGCACAGCGCGCGAAAACAAAGTTTTCCCTATTTAATCCTTTATTTGTCTTCCACCCGAACCCCATTTAATGCGAACGCAAGAATTTTGCGAAAATAACCGACCTCACCTTACCCACACACCTGCATCGGGGGTACTCTTGACTCGCGCAGAACGAGCTCTTGGCGGTGACGGTGCATTGCTACTATTCATATGATTATCGTGAGTCGCATATTTTTGGCTAATTTTCTAATTAAAGGTTAATTTATGTTTGCCTTATCGGGTTTAACTGGTATACGTTATATATATATATATATATATAGAGTGTATATATGCAATGGAATGGTGCGGTGCTTAAGCATCCCACACGCGCGACCACCCCGCAAGACTCTGCAGCACATTTAAGCTAATGTGCAACGAGCAATTGTACATATACACGTATATAACCTGACACACATAACAATATGTATAATTACTTTTCTACAGAGTATATGTATAACATAAATGAAACTATGCATTTTATTATGCTGCAACTCGGCGCAGCGTTGCATTTTGAGACGAGGCGTGCTGGGCTAAAGATGGATTTATGTTTGTAATGACCTATACATAAATAATTCATATAACTAGCTTTATAATAAATGTATGTTTGTTTTTTGTAACGGTATTTTAAGCAACTCACTCATTTGGTGGAAAACCTACACGGATAGTTATTATTGATCTGATCAAAATTCATTTGAATTATTAAATTTATCGAAATGAGCTTTCTCATATTTTATATGAACGCTTGCAACTTGTGCAACTCTTCTTTTAGAAAAACGTGGTTCAGTTCGCCATAATCGTCCATGGATCGCTTTTGAAGCTGTTAAACAAAGTGTTGAGGACGACCCAAATGAATAGATTTGTCATCTTTCGCCTGTTCAACAAAGTAATGAAAGATTTTGAGGAAAGATATTGACCTATGTCTTTAGCGATGAGGCCAATTTTTGTTTATATAAAGCAAAATTGCCATATCTACAAGAGGTTATCAAAACACCCCACCATCCACAAAAAAAATCTTTGTGTGGTCTTTGGGCCCATCATTGGTCTGCACATCTTCCGAAATGATGTTGGACTTTTTTTGGTGCCGCAATTAAATGGCCTCGGCGTTTACGACCTTTGGTTTCAGCAAGACGGAGCCACACAACGTGTCTATCTATCTATATTTCTATTTTACCAAAAAAATAAAATTGAATCGAAAATCGTTTCTTAGTTGCATTTCGGATCCGGACCCGAAAACCGATTCTTAAGCTGTGTTTCGGGTCCAGATCCGTATTTCGGTTCATTATATGAATATTTGCATGAGATTTTTGATTATATTTTTTAATGGATTTGTTGTTTTTAATGTTTTTGCTTTGGTTTTCTTTTGATTTTTTTTTTTAAATAATTACTGATTTATAATAGTTTAAATTTACCAAAAAAAATATTTTAAAAATATTTTCGGATTCTTATAATTTTTATGAACTTACACAAGTATATTTTCAAGCAAGCAATTATTTCAGTGTTTTATTCAAGCGACTTTTGGGTCCGGTCCCGAAAAATGGTTCTCAACGGAATTTCTGGTCCGGACCCGAAAATCCATTCTCACTTGAAATCGTATTATATATATCATGTAAAAAAATCATATGAAAAACCGTAAAGCGGGTCCAGACAAATATTACAAGCATCCATGAATATTTTAAAAAAGTTCTAAAAAATATTGAAAATTAGTACAAACATTTGAAAAGCCTTTAAACGGGTCCGAACTAATATCAGAAGCATCCAATTGTGGGCAATGGAGGGATCGAAGTTTTACCGAGATTATAGAAAAAAGAAATTTAAGGAGTGTAGATGTGTTGTGGGGTATAAATCGATCGGTACATTAAGCACCTATCAATTATTGTATGAGAGTGCTTAACAAAATCTAATCAATTATTCAATTATTAAATGTTAAGAGTTGACGCAAACAGCCGAGCCATATGTGGAAATTATACTAAATCGGACAACCCTTAAGGGAGATAGAGGGCAAAAATGTATTTTTTTGTATTTCTGTGAAAAGAGTAAAGGGGCATAAGGTTAAAAAACTGAGGGTTTCTTATTAAAGATTTAGAGTTTCTGCACACAGCCGTACTAATTTAGGGTTCGTGGAAATTATACTTAAGACCTAATAACCGTTTAAAGTTGGCAAACAACTTCAAATCACGTTTAGGGAAAACAACCCATGGCACTAGCAATTATAGTGGGTCGTGGAATAGTACCCTAGGGCCAACACTTTTAAATCACGATAAGGGAAAACAGCCCTAGAAACGACGGATAGAGGGCTCAATGTTGTAACATGTAAGAAATTTAAATTGCAATAGTTTTACAAAAACGTCCGATTTCCTTTTTCTTTTTTTCTAAATAGGTATTTACAGTACCTTTAATGCTAGAAAAACACAAACACCCCTAAACATTATTTTATCCCTAACTCCAGGGAGCTTTTTATAAATGAATTTATTCTTGCCATTACATTTTGATTTTACATTACAACCACGTCTAGAGTATAATTTCTACGAAACCTAAGATAGTACGGCTATGTGCGGAAAATCTTTAATAATTAACCTAACTTTAATAATAAACCCTTAGATTATTTTAACCATCTCCTCACCTTCTTTACATACAAATCCAAAAAATATCTTTTTACCCGTATGGTCCTTATGGGTTGTCCGATTTTATTCATCTTTTTTAAAAACATAGGTAAATAAATATACCTTTCATTTGATACCTCACAGTCTTGGTTATCGTCTACCCCCATCTAAAAAAATAGTTTTATCCTTTTTAAAAAAATAAATTGGTTTTGAGCTCTCCTGTAGATTAGATTATTTCTTTGAAACAGATCGCTGAAAAATTGTTCTTTGTCGTTCTTTAAAAACAGTTTTTTTTAAAAGTGCAAAATTATTTAAAAATCTTTAAATTATTATTTTTTGTATTATTAAGTTAATTTTATTTTTTTTTAATTTTATTTTTTAAAACAATTTTTATTAATTTTTTAAATTTAAAAAAATATATATCTTTGAATATATATAAATGCAATGAGGAGGCGACAAACGTCAATAAAAAAGCAAATATTTTTATAATTTTACCAGTAAGGAAAACGCCCCGAATAGTGAATAGTGGGTTAAAGAGGCACTGAACGCATGCCCGAAAGCCACGTGCGGCCCACACAGGAAGTGCAGCACGCCCTTCCGGCCACCACGGAAGACAATTTTGGCCAAAGTCTAGTATGAAAGTACTTTTTAAGAATTTGTATAGATCTAAGTTTACAATTAATATATACATATGCGAAATACAAGGGAAATTGTGAAGCAAAGACGAAGCCTTTGTCATTACTTAATAATCCAATCTGTTCACAACCCCACGCACGCGGGGTCCAGTAGCTCTCTTGAGCAATGCAACCGCTGTACTCACTTTGTGTATTGGCGCGTTGTAGCTCACCGGACGGCCTTCTGCCTTGCCATTGAGTACAGCAACATATACGCCGCACCATTTCCCGTGTTTGACGTATACTCGATCGATGAGCGTCGACGAATATAATCACAATCCAAAGACCAACATTTTAGACACATCCTCGCATTCCAATGCCTTCCATGTGCGAGATAGGCATCGAGAATTATTCTACATCGATGGATTATGTGTTTGTCGCCTTTGATGTAACCGACGCTGTCCGAAAGTTCAACACAATCATGAAAACGGGCTAGCTACCTTTAGCGAACCAGTAAACATCAGGGCTAGTCGACTTGCAGCGCATGCCCAACCCGCCATAGTTGCCTCAAGCGGTACGTCATTGTGGAACAGATGGAACTACGCTTTTTTTTGGGCTTTGTAACGACCCAAACATAGGCCGATTTCCTTCAATACTTCGGCCGGCCTGCCAATCGACCTAAAACGCCACAGGATCGACATAAAAACAAGCCTCGAATCTTGCTGCTCGATTGATACAGGAGTCACCACGATAATATTAAAAACCTTCTACACAACCCATCCTTACGCTGATCCAGGTACACTATCAAACTCAACCTTCTAACACCGCATCGAAACTACGGGACAACCAAAATAATTTCGCCATCAACGTATCTAAGTGCGATATTGGAAAGCCGGAGCTCAAATGACGGAGGCATTTAATCGTTTCTTGAAAAATTAAGTTCAATCATTAACCTGATCCACTGTATACAGACACATATATACAGGTACCGTTCTAGTGGGAGCTATCAGCGGAGAGTTGGATCAGATGCGTTTGCGTGTCTAAGCCAATCTTATGCTTCTATAGCAATAAACACTACAACTCGTCATCGACCACGGACAATGCACTTAAATCGAATCGCGAAGATAAAAACAAAAGAAAAAAATTATTTAATATTTAAGCTTTTCCCCATTCCGGCAGCAATAACATGCTGATGTGTGATTGTTCTGCAACCATTCATTACTATACTAGGGTGTGTTAACGCGTTGTCTGGCTTATGGGAGGTCGTCAGTTGAATCCCGGCCTGGCAGACCGAAGTGTTTTTTTAATGTAGCACTATAAATCAGTAAGTTTCTCTTGTTTTTGATATCCTATTTCTGAAATAGGTTATTACAAGATTCAACGAGATGATATTACTATACGATTTCGACGACAACTGATCGCTGCAGTGCAAAACATGATAGTTAGATTCGTCCAAGGTAATACTTCACAGACAGCGATCGTTTCGCACACTTAAATAAAGAAATTGTTTGACTTTTTCCAACGAGCAACGGCAATCGTTACGATAATAGACTTATTCCACTAGATAACCATTTGTTGTCATTCGTTAAAAGTTTTAATTTTCGTTAAAAGGAAGTTCGTTTATCTATGCCTTTCAAATACATTTCTCCAAAAAAGTGCTTATATTTATTTGTGTATTCTTTGTATCAGGAACAAGATTATATTCTTTTTTTTTTTAAATAAAAGAAAGTCACATTTTTTTGAATATGTATGTTAATATAGAAATACATATTTGAAAATAACTTTTCATCGTTTCTATGATACTGGAAAGTTCAACAGTAACACAGTGGGCGTCCAGATAGCATCCCTTTGCCCCGTAGCATTATATTTAGATTTGTCCGCGCTGTATATTTGTGTGTGTGTGTCGGCACGTATGCACAATGCATAAACGTTCCATAAACAATTCCCAAATCCTCTACATTGGCAACCGCACACCGATCAAAATTACATTGCGACCATAACTTATGATTGAATTGTAAACCCACGCATATTAACATATATGTATATGTGTGTGTAGTTGTATATGAGTACAGCATAACCCCGCAGCATATAACATATAATATATACTCTCTGACAACACATATATACATACGCTCTCGATTTGAATCCGAAATCCGAAATCCAAAAAGCAAAAAAATATATATAAACATGTACGAGAGAACGCGCTGGTTATAAACGTATAATATATACGTATTATTCGTATTATACGTACATAACGTACGTATTATACACTGACATTCATTGGGTGATAAACAAATGTAACAGTGTAAAGACCAATGTCCAATTTTGGGGATGTGTCCACATGCGGTGGTCGCATATCGTCATGTTTATTGAGATGGGGAGCATGTGTTTATTGAAAGTAATATACAGTAAAGCACACGCTCGCGCGCACAGCTTTGAAGAACACGCGCCACTTTTATATATATATACATATATATATATATATAATATATTTTGTCTATATGTATATATACATTTCATTGCTGCAGCATCGATATCATAATATGCTATGTCTATGCGCTGCGTGATGTACGTTTATCTATGCTGTGCGTCCGTACAGCGACAGAACAGCAGCAAATAAGATATACCCGCACACATATATTAATAGAACAACTGCATGTGGACAGGGAGGAAAAAATAAACACACATACACAAACAAACACATTCGGACATTTAGTTGAATGGTTTATGAAGGGTTTTCGGGGCCTATACAACATTAAACCTATCATGTTTGTATGTTATAAATATTCCGAACGGCACCGAACGCACATCAGATGAATGCCATCGCCTGACCCTGCAGAGGACTAACTCACCTAGATTTGATCCCACGGGAGTGATGCACTGGAGATTGGTATTTGCGTTGATGATGATGGAATCGAATAAATTCTGGATAATGTTATAAAGAAGGGTTCGTAGTTCGCAATATAAACGAGAAGGTGAGTAGTATTTGTGCGTGTGTTTGTTGTGTTGGCCACAAGGATATTTTTACAGGGCAGGTATAGAAATTTGACCAGTCCTGATGTTTTGCAATATTCCTGACCGCAAAAATCAAATTTTGTACTTATTATACAGAAATTTAGTCTAGAATTTATATAATAATAACTGTCAGAATTTTCATCAGCACCTCAATCAAATATCGAAATCCTAAAGGAATTTACTGGAACTTCAAGAAAGCGTATAATTTGTATAATTCGATTTAACTAAAATTCAGAATTATATAAATGTACAACTACCCGCAATACAGACGCACAAAATACATCCACACCAACCTATTTAATAGTGTATATAATAATTGTATATACATATTTCTAAGTCGCTAGCAAGGTGCATTGATTGCGGCCGGAACATTTCTGTGAATTTGAGATGAATCTATTATTAGCATTTATAAAGCGCACGAAATTATTGCGTCAAAAGGGTGAGTTTTTGAACAGCCACCCCGAACAGATTCACTCACACACACACACACTCACACACATAAGAAAAGCATATAGTACAAAGGAACGAGTGAGTTTACCTACGTGCGGTTGTGAAAATTGAATCCGTGTGTAGTAGTATATATACGGAATGTGGAATGTATAGAAGAAGGCAAAAGCTTCAGTGTGCGGTTCAGCGCACCGAATTTATCGTATAATGCAGGACTGGCCAAGCATCAAGATTATTGTAGAAATCTCGTGTACATTTCAGGCTTGCACAGCAACAGCCCTTATCTTCGTTAACCTCAAGATTGCACCTGAGTTTGACGATGGAGCGCGAGTAGTTCGATTGCATTTATATACGTAAATCATATCTTTTGAAAGCGATTTAGTCTGGGCGGCTTCGGTTATTTTGGTATATAGCAATCATTTATATATAATATTTGTATAATATAGTCGATATGATCATAGTTATCAATGTGGTTAAATTGCGAATTGCGACTGCTCAACATACATATATACAATGAACTACTCTGGGTGTTTTTTATAAACTTTTGTTTTTCCAAATTGTACAAAGGGACGTATTATTTTCTTCCTCTCGTGCGGCGTTAGCATTTTATATGTTGGTAAAAACCAAACCAATCTCTCCATATATCTCTACATTTTATGTTGCGTTCTAAAATCTATAAAAAAAATCAAATTAAATGTCAAACGTCAAAACGTCAAACAAACTTAAAGTAATTATGAATTGACTGGTATGTATTGTGTTACAAGATGACGAAAGGTATTTT
>JANSTU010045223.1:0-10544 GCA_027564075.1 Bolitophila hybrida | reverse complement strand
GACATCTGTCACTCAAACAACATGGCCGCAATGAGCTGTCAAAGTTCGAGCGTCCCTATTGGAAAACCCTTTATTATAAAATATTATATCTATCTATTTATCTATTTTCAATATGGCCTGTTGACTAAGGAATTTATGACATCTTCGCAAAATTGCTGCATTCATGTAAATATTGTAATTTAACAACTGCTTATTCAATACGTTGTTTTAGTTGATCTATTGTATGAATGGTTACGGCCTTACTCATTACTCCGCCATGAAACCCCATTCATAAAAATCCAATGGATTTAGATCTGGAGATCTTGGACGCCATTGAGTGATGCCATTGCGCCCAATCATTCTGCCTAGATATGTTCTGTCTTTCTGTCTAGATATTGTCTTACAAAAATTGCAAAGTGTCCATCTTGTTGAAATATAATCCTGTTTCTTATACTTATTGATACTTCATCATTCAGTATAGGTTGAAGTTGATCCAAAAACTCAAGGTAGTTTTCTCCATTTTATCTTGGCAATATATTGCAAATGAGATGTCGAAGGCATCTCAATTTCTCACTGATAATTTTGTAGTACTATTTTTTTGGGTCTAAAACCCTTAACAACATTTTAAGGAACTTTAAAGTTTGTATGAAACATTTTTTTTAAAGCCCCTTAAAAGGGTGTTAGGGGTTTTAGCCCCAAAAACGTAGTACTTCATATTGATCAGTGAAGAAATTTGAACATGTTGTAGTTTTTTTAGTGCAATTTACCCCTCACGGCAAAATGGCTATTACTATGAATACGTGATTGAAGAAGTGTTCAGTCGAGTCGCTCAAACCTCAATGAACAATAGACCTAAGGTTACCTAGTTAATTATTACGCTACGAAAAAATAATCACCACAGTGGGTTGCACGTTGGCTGGCAGTCCGACGTTTATTCCGAATGTAAATAGGAAGATAGTTCTCGAGGAATCGAGATATTTCCTAACCATCGGGGATGTGTTGTAAGTGTTGACCTGACCAGACGTTGACCAGGAAGGTTCTGCTGTGTGTTTGGTGGGATTGGCAGGGAATCATCCACTTTGAGCTGCTCCCATATGGCCGGACGCTTAATTCTACCATCTACTTCGAACAACTGGACTGCTTGAAACAGGCGATCGACCAGAAGCGTTATTATTTCTGGCATTAGAAAATCTTAAAACCAAATATATGCAATTTTAGATGTACAATTGTATAGGTATTAGCTGTCATATATTTTTAATTTAAATTAATTTTTATACGTCTTAAGTCGTTTGAAGTTCTTCTAAAAATTGTTCCGTCCAACAGCTTAATCCAAAATGATTGCGGTGTTCCATGGACTATGGGCATTCTGGCTTATATTCACACGTTTTAGTCTCGGAAACACACCAATTCTCCTTTTTCGAATCGTTCAACAAAAATACAATTATTATATATTTTTTATTTATTTATTTTAATAATAATGTTATTATAAATATTAGGATCTATTCGAGGCCTGAATAAAGTTTCTTTCGCTTGAATCAGAGATCTAGTCTTATCTTAAGTTTTTGATGTTTTATTTTTAATATGTATTATGTTGAGGTATCTTGACTAATAATCAAATACTGCTAAATAGTTTTTTTATTCAAAATTATTCATTGACATTTTTTGAAATGGTATTTTTGACAAACTCCACATTTAATAACTTTATTCTCAATATCCTCTTTAATTCCACGCCAATATAATTGATCATGACCTTGATTTAGTATTTACTATTCCTAGATACTATTGATGTAATAATTCTAACATTTTTTTGTGAGGACTCATTAAAGAAAATAAGACCATTTTCCATAAAAAATGTCGTTTCGATATAATAATAGAATTTTAGATTTTCGGAAAGTTTATTTATTTTATTTTTTGGCCAACCTGCATTTATGATATTTTTAAGTTTTAAGTGGATACAGTTAATTCTAATTGATATTTAATTAATCGTAATCTCATGCTGTAGACGACTTGATTGAATCTTGTGTATTTACTTTTGCATGACACTTACCAGTGGCTTTATGATCACTACTTATAAAAAATACTACCGTATAATAGGTATTTATTGCAAGCTTGTTTGCATCAGATTCTAATGTAATTTCTTTAAAAACATAAAATGCAAGTTCGGAGAATGCATTATGATGTCATTAAAACTACCTAAACAATCTTCGCGAGCTGGCATTCACTGAAATAGTGCGCATGTTTTTTAATTGGTCAAATATTTTGCTAAACATGGAATATAATTACTAACATAATTTATCATGCCTAGTAATTTCTGCATAAGAATAGTAATAGTAGTAGTAAGAGAAAACAATCCTGAGGAACAGTACCCTATGGTCAACACCTAATACTCTATCTGGTAACAATATATAATAATAAAATTGTTGTTAATCCACATATATTTATACACTATCTATTTATTAAATAAGTTTTTTTGACAGTACCTTTAATACTAAGACAACATGGTTTGTGTGACTGTTTTTGTATCGACAGATGGAATCGGGAGACGGATAATGGTATTTTCCTCATTAATAAATTAATGGAATTTGAAATACTTCCGCAACAGCTTGTGTAAACATAAGCATGGGTCTCCCATGGTGTTGCGTTTGATGGTGAGACATTTAAGTAGAGATGTATGCACATTTATAAATTAAACAAAAATAAGTCTGTTGCTTGCAATTACGTATGCTGATATATGTATGTTTTTGTTTGGACAACATACAATTGAAGACCATCTTAAAGTATTTGAAAATTGGTCTTAATTTTGTAGGGAAGTCCCGTATGATGACATGATTTTTAATATTATACCGATTGGGGGTGTTGATAAGATAGTTGATATTGTTGAAAGAGAGAAACATGTAGAAGGAAAATGGATATTTGGTGGTTATGAAAGAGTACGTGGACGAGAGTTCTTGAGCCCATGCGAAGCAATTTATAGAAAAAAAACGTAAATGTTGATGTTATGACTGAGAAAACCACTAAAAAAAATTAATTAACACAACACAATTTATCATATCTATTTTAAGTCAGTCAATAGGAGTAGCACAGCACAAACAGCACATTAGCACTCGTGTGAACCAGTAATGGTCAATGAATCCGGTGTGCAGCATCGCACACTATATAGGTACATGTATTGCAGGATCCAATGAGATTTTAAGTCGGGCCTTTTCCCCTTATTCAAATAAATCTAAAACATCATAAAAACAAATATTTAAAATGTTTCTACGATTTGTCTTTCTATGTATTGTATTCTACAGTTATGATGATGGTGGCACCTGAGTCAGTCAAACACTTGAAAATCTGGTAGATCGCTTTTGATCAATAGCAGAGTATGTAGATACAACTCAATCTCTACTTTTACGTTGCTTTATGTAACCGTGAGGTTTTGAGAGAACGGCCCGTTGTTATGGGCAGCGAAGAACCACAGCGTACCACGTTGCAACCGAAATAGGTAACTCAACCGCAAAAGAGGAAGGAAAGTATGTGTGGTACTTTCCTCTGCTTCCCCCTTCCCCCGTGGTAGCCTTCCTGAAAATGTCACACAGCTTACAGTTGATTGCTACACCCGTGCTGGCTCTACACGTTGCTGGGTCCAGAGTGTGGCAAAACACTAAAGCATATAAATGTAATCGCAAGATCAGATCAAGCATTCTACCAGATATATGCCGCCTATGTAGCTCGTGCAGGAGTGTCGCTACTCACTCTCATGTTTGTCTGGAATCGCAAGATTAGAACAAGCTTTCTACCAGACAAAGCATGGCCTACGGCTACAGCAGCAGTACAATTAGGTTTTTTCTGTCGAAAAATATCATTTTGAATAAGAGCAATATGAAGATTATTTACTACTTAGGCCGTTTTGCAACATTTGTGTAACTAAATAACTAAAAATCGCAAAATTTAGACGACAAAAAAAAGTGATTTAATTTAAAATTTGCATTTTTGATGCGAGGCTGAAGTGTGTTATCATCGCTCGATGTTCCATATGCGGCTTCATCAACTGGATTGGCTTTATCGGCACCAAAGTGTTGTAAACAACAAACGAAGCCAATCCAGAAATATCCATAGCGTTGAAAAACATAGCCGAAGGCCATCGGTTTGTTCCACTTTTGCATGTGTAGTCTGACACCATTTGGTCCTTTGTGTCGATACCTGGCTTGTTATCATTGTAATCTAATATACCCAAGCAACATAATAAGTATATATATTTCTACCGTATATAACTAACTAATATTCCCGTCAAATCAGAGTTGAAATTACGTCAAACATACTTCAAATCGACTTAATTGGAGAAAAAATCCACCTATATTCGACGTAACATTTAAGTAGAAATGGTGGTAAAAATTACCTATTTCAACTTCAATGCTACCTATATAAAGTCGAGTCTACAAATATAATACCTATTGCTACCTATTACCATGATGTCTCCATACACGCATGTTGGTTCAACAATCCTCTTATATATATTTAATATGGAGACATCATGTATGCGACGCGAAATATATTTGCATTGTTTTAATTTATAAATATAATATTTACAATATACATGTGCAAATAAGTTAATATTATTCATGAGTATAGCTAATGTAGATGCCACTTATTTTATATCGAACAGTAATCCTTATTTATTTACCAAAATGAGTTTATATATTACTTAATTATTACCAATGTTTCTAACTAATACGAATATAAGTGGCCATAGGTAATTAATAAGTAGATTTTACGAATAAATCAACTTTAATAGGTAAGATTGGGTAAGAGCTAGTAGTAATTATTCAACCATGTTACTTGGGTAAGGTTGTCAAATATCTCTTTTCCGTTTTTTTGCTCTTTATTCAATGCTTTATAAAAAGAGTTACAGTGATCGGATTTAGTTCAAATATGCGCCATTTTGTTCGTCTAGACGGCAACTTCATAATACTCAACTTGTAGAACCCCCTCCATATTTGCAAAGAACTCGGACAGCCACTTTTAACAAGCCCCTTTTGAGGGCAACTTTACACCACCAAGGGCGTTCGTCATAGACAGGAACAGGTGGTAATCCCTTGGCGCTATGTCCGGGCTATATGGTGGATGCGATAAAACTTCCCATCCGAGCTCCCGTAGCTTCTGACGAGTCAGCAAGGATGTGTGTGGCCTGCCGTTGTCCCTTCCTATTGGCTAATTCTGGACGCTTCTGGTCGATCGCCTGCTTCAAGCGGTCCAGTTGTTCGTAGTAGATTGTAGAATTAGGCATCCGGCTGGGAGCAGCTCAAAGTGGATGATTCCCTTGCAATCCCACCAAACACACAGCAAAACCTCTCTGGCCGTCAATCCCGGCTTGGCCACTGCTTATGACAATTCACCGGCCTGCGACCACGGCCGTTTTCGATTGATATTGTCGTAGGTGATCAATTTTTCGTTGCCAGTCACCATCCGCTTCAAAAATGGGTCGAGTTCGTTCGGTTTCAGCTTTCAAACATCCAGCATTCTGCGGCTGGCTTATCCATGGTGTCGGTTTCATCGGCTCTGAATCGTCGAAACCATTCCTCCGCGGTTAGAAGTGATAGAGTACCATCCCCCAAAATACCATTAGCCTCACGGAACGTTTCTCTAGCGGATTTGCCTTAAACGAAGGAAAACTTCAAAATAGCATGAATTTCGGCGTTAGTGAACTCCAAGTTTACACGTCTAAAACTTTAGAAACTAATCATGCATATCGTCGTTTTAGGTTATTTCAAGACCTTTCAAATGATGTATAGTATTGCCCGATACGTAGCCAGCGGAAGAGACATATTTGACAACCTTATATTTAATTTGGCTTGTGATGTGGGTTGTCAACATCGATAGCACAATTGTAATGTTGTGTTGACAAGAGAATGACAGCTTTATTCTTTTTTTGGGACGTATGAACACAACGCAAACTTTTCATCGTAGAAGCCGAACAATGTCTGGTAAAAAGAACGAGTTCTTGATTTTTTGAAAGCGTCCGAAACGAAGCGAAATGAAATGAGATTTAATATTTTGCTGGCTTCGACGGTATATATTGAGAAAACAATTGCTCGTCGATGGTAATGTTGGAACCTGGTGTATACGATTTTTCCAAACTGTTGTTCAACATTAGCCAAACGTCATCTATTGCCGCCAATGTACTGGTTAGTAGACGTGCATTTCCTGTATTAACATTATCGAAACGCCAAAGAACAAAAACAAACCAAAGAATGCGTAAAATTTAAATAAATTGTGGTATTTTGAATTTCGATCGATAATTGCGCGAGCACTCGTAAGACAGCTGCTTTCCAATTTAACATTTTTGATTTAAATGTAAAAATATTATAGTATCTACAAAAAAATACTTTATTGGGTACTTTAAAAAATCTTACAAACCTAAGAACAATGGTAACACACAGATAGATTACAAAAAATACAACTTGTACAAAATGTTGATCTCTGAAAAAACTATACAATACACTATATATACACAATTAATATAACTATAATATATTATAACACTCATGTCAACTCTATCAAAATATAATGCGCTGGTTTACAATCTAGAGCTTGTACTAGCTTCAGCATCTTCGGTCTTATGTCCTAGTT
This sequence comes from Bolitophila hybrida, assembly GCA_027564075.1. Lineage (NCBI taxonomy): Eukaryota > Metazoa > Arthropoda > Insecta > Diptera > Mycetophilidae > Bolitophila > Bolitophila hybrida. Next base: position 3,953 of record JANSTU010045223.1, on the reverse strand, counting down.
GCTCGGCTTCTTCAATCTATTGAATATTTTCAAATAAATGTTTTAAAATAGAAGAAATATTATATACTCACAGTATCCGGCAGTTTCTCTCCAAGTGTTTCCGGGAGTATCAAAGCGAGAAGTCCTCCAATTAACGAAACTGATCCAAACAGTATCAATGGCAGTGGTTTGTAGTATCGATTCTAAATAGTATACAAGCAATAGTTAATATTTTATGGAATATTGAATAAAAAAAAATAAGAACATATATAAATCTTAAATTAGGAGTTTTTAAATTTAATTTAAGTGTACACTGTACATTAAATATGAAATCAATTTAATGATTTAAATTAAATATCAACCAACCAACAATGGAACGAATGGAGCCACCAGCGCACCGAGTCTTGCCACTGTGGACATTCCACCGACACCACCACTGCGAATTGTCTGAAATTAATTAATGTTAAATTAAGTTAAACAAATGAAATTTTTTTCGAATTTATATATATTTATACCGTGGGCAGCATTTCTGCGGTATGTACATAGATCACTGCAAATGACGACGTAATTCCCATTTTTCCGGAAAGAAACAGGACGATCAACAACCACGTGTAGTCTAAATAAATAAAAAACATATTACATTTGTTATATATTTAAAAAATACTTAAATCATTGCATTTGCATACCATTGCCGACTTTTTTTAAGGAATAGTTAAAAATACAATATATAGATTAAAATAAAGCCATTCACTATAAATAAAATTACTCACCCACTGAAACAAATGCACCTGCTACACACGTTACAGCGCACATCAGAAGGGATCCAGCCAATGACCAGCGGCGTCCGATCTTGTTCATTGCCACCCAAGCCATTGAATAACCAGGAATTTCGATGAGACACACGAGCACAAAGTTAAGGTACTTATTGCCACTGATACTAGTTGAATTTAGCGACAGACCGTAGAACACAAATGCATTGGCAGCCCTAAAAGAAACAAATATAAATTAAGATGATATAATTTATTCACACATCATTTACCAAATATAACACAAAATCATGGAACGGATGATCATTGTCCTGGACATGACAAGTTGCTTGAACGTTTTGATAATTTCGTGCTTCTGCTGCTTTTTTTTGCAATTTCTGATTTCTTTTTTGAACTGGGGATTCTCCTAAAAATACAAAAATAGAAATCAAATAAAAGTAAAACTCAGATGAATTTCTTACTGTGTCAATGTCTTCAATTTTTAGTTCAAATGTCTGAATAATGTTATCGGATAGCACAACTCCGTTGACGCGTGCTGCTTTGCGTATGATTTTCCCCGCTCGGTCGGTATCCTTTTTGGCCAGCAACCATCGCACAGATTCCGGAACGAGCCTATTGTATTAATCCTAGTTATAATTATATGTTCTATAGTATTTATTAAATATACATTAAAAAAACATAAGAGTATTTGCTTACCAGTAATAGAGAACAAAAAGCATTGGAGGAGCAGATACGGCGTATTGCAAAATGACCCAGTCACGACTGGCCCAGGCGGCTAGTCCAACGGCAGCCTCACCCAGCGCATAGAAATAATTCAAAACAACGCCGGACATCTCACGCTTTTTTGCCCCAACCATTTCAACGCCTTAAATCAAAATATATATAACATCAGTTTTAAATGTGATTTTATTGAGAATACAAAATACCGATAATGAATGCCAATGGATAGACACCGGAAGTGCCGACAGCATTAAGGAATGCAAATACCAAAAACGTCATATAGTCCTGAGCTACCGCCTGACCGATTCCAGTCAGTGACATGAACATGATGCAGAAGATGAAGATCAGTTTGCGGCCATACCTTTTTGAAAAATATTTTATTATAAAATGTAGACAAGTACGTCATTTTATTTCATTTCTTATGATCAATTTAGTATTGATAATGGAGTTATTGGATTGTTTTTTAGAAATAAGCAATGTAAGTTTACAAATTAGGATTTTTTTGTAAAAAGGAAACAATTTGGTATTTTAAAAACGCGCTAAAATACGAGTACGTAAACGTATCGTGCTTCTTCGTATTTATACGGAAGCATTAAAAAACTGAGTTTAACGAGACGTATATTATTTTGAAACTGAAATATGGCGTGCATTTTTTTATAATAGGAAATAAAAAGTTTCAGGGGGATAAAGGGCAGAAATGCATAATAGACCACAAATTCCTCTATTTTCGATGACAATTCCATTGAGCAAATATGGCAGTTTAATTTCGATTTTTAGTGGATCAATTTCGGGAAAAGTAATGTAACAGCAGCATCTGATACTGTGACTACAATTGAATCTTCGATCCCTGTTTCGGTATATCCATAACCATAGGGGCAAGCTATGACTCCTCTCATTGAGACATTCTTAACTGAGAAACAACAAACGTTACCTAGGGCACATCAAGACTACATTGGAAACTACGATATCTTCCGGATAAAGATCAAGACCAACTCAACATATTTTTGAAAATATTCTCTCAAACATTTTAAAAGGGTATGGCTAAACTGAATCTAATCAAGCCAACTATCAGCCAGTATCAGATCAAGACTTTATTTGTCGATTGTTCATATCTATGTGGGTTAGAGAGTCTATTTAAATGTCTGTCTATCATTATTATTCAAAGTAATCTTCTTCCAAGATATACTCTCAGACATACAAAAATTAGAGCATCTTGCCCTGGCTGCAGTATAACTGACATCACTTGTAGTAAGGCCAATCCACAATCCGCTCTCATAATCAAGTCGAAGAGGCGCAAAGTTCAGTAGTCATCTGCGCCGAGTATAGGTTCAAGATTTTAGGATGATTTGGCAGATTTGTGGACAAATCAAAAACTTGCAATGCTCTACCGAGGAAATCAACATTATAAAGGAGGACATATAAATACTATTGAATGTTCATGTCATAACCTTACAAGAGCCTTGATGATTGGAGTGACGCTGTACCTGAGCCTCTAGATCAGGTCACAAAAGCACTAGACAAAAAATACACCTCCTCCTTTATGCGATGCGTTTCGATCGTTCCAGTTCACAATATGATTCTTGAAATACAATGTATTAGCACTGTTTAGCCACGTTTTCATCTGCAAGACTACAGGGGTGTTTATTAGTAAAAAAATGATGTCATCTTTTTTTCGGATGAATGCTCTTAGCTCCTGAAAAAACTATTAGGCGCTCTATGGTATGCAGAGCTTATTTGTGGGTTTCCTCCGAAACAGATCGCGCCTGTTACCTTGAGAGAGGCAAGAAGGCATCAGGTATCGCTGGAGTTCACAAGTGGTATCAGGCAGATGGTGCAAATAAATATAAATAATTAAAATAATTTAACATTAAATATATATAAACATATTATTTTTTTGAGTGTACTAAATAAAAAATATGACTGTTCTCGCGCAAATCGGACATTTTTTATAACCAAAATTTTAAGTTTTTTAATTTAAAATATAAGAAGTACAGTACAAGTAAACAGCGCTAAAACATTATATTTCAAGGAGGAGGTGTCGCCATCGCAGTATCGTAAGAAGAGGAATATAGTACATACCGGTTGCTGAATCCAGACCTCATTCATTAATAACAAATCACTCGCTGTTAAATATAAGAAGGGTCTTGATCTCGGTTTACATTATGCAACGACCTGGCAAAAATTTGCAGAAACCACAGAGAATTTTTCATCTGCAGCGATTTAAATGCTCGGTCCTTTACACCTTCTTTCTCATGCAATTGTTTTTAAATCATATACTAAAAAAATATTTAACCTCGATGGTATTGTTAACATCATAGTCAATTTAACTCGTAAATACTAGGGTAATTCTCATTTCTCATTTCTCATTTCTCATTTTAAATTTTCCCGCTGAGAATATTTAAAAAAAAATAAAAATCCCAGGTTGGCAGAACTGTCAGCCACTATTCTGTCAATTTTTATTGCTATGTGTCATTTAGTTTGTTTACG
>JANSTU010045212.1:0-10544 GCA_027564075.1 Bolitophila hybrida | reverse complement strand
ATCTGTAATCCTCCCTTCGAATGTTTTACCAACACTGCCCACGATGGAGGTGGAGTTTCCTCTTGCTAATAGGAAAATAATAATAATAATATGAAAAGACCAATCCGAATAAAAAAGACCGGTCCACATAAATAGACCGGTCCTTCAAACAAACAAGTTTCATACACACTTAAACCCCTAAGGCTATAAAGGGGGCGAGCGCCAGATGAAAAAATGGTTGTGGGACATATGGCAAAAAAAGATCTCCCTATTTTCATAAAAAAAAATAATAAAAATACTATTAAATGTATTATTTTTGTTTCAAATGAGAAGTATTTGACGTCTTTCATTTTAAATACATTATTTTACACTTATTTGCAGAAGGGGATTGCCGTTTGCTCTGCTGTAAACAGAAATGCCGGTCTATAGATTGATCCTTCGGTATGATCGTTGATAAGTGACCCGTCGGTATATAAGATTGTTGTGTGGCAATTACTTCCGCAAAGCATTGTCCGGCTATACTGGGCATGATGTTCTTTGAAATACCATTCATCGCAATTTTCATCTTCCATTGTATTTTGGGTAGTAAAATGAGCGTTGTAAAGTGTGTATCATAGCGCGAAAATCGATGGAATTCCTGGATTATGAGGTCTAATATGTCTAATACTGTTGTGTCAGCACTGCTACTGAACTGGCTATTTATGATAGCTATTTTATTTATTTTAACTTACATTTTGTTACTTTTTTGTAAAACATCAACTAAATATGAGTTTCTTTGTATAAAAAATGTAAATCCGAATGTAATTTTTTTTTTATTTGTCGCCCACAAAACTACCAAAATTAGTCGGCACTAATGAAACCCTTAGGGGTGAAAGGGCATCAAAGTCCCTATAAAAATACCCTTTTGAAAGTATTTTTTTTAGGTGAGTGGGAGAGGTACCCAATAGTGTAAGGTATCACCTGAAAAGTATTTATAATACCTATGTTGAGGGAGGGGGTTCGAGTGTTAAAAAAATCTAAGGGTTAATTATAAAAGATTAAGAGTTTCCACTCAAACCCATAATAGGGTTGGTTGAATTTATACTTTGGGCGTTATGACAGTTTAAATAAAAAAAAATAATGGTAAACACACATTTATATAGTAAAAAGACCCCGGAAGTTAAGGGTAAAATAATGTAATGTGGGCGGAGTTATGTAGATATGTTATGCAGATAGAGTACATAAGAGGGTACTATTCCTTCCTTTATCCGTCGTTCTAAGAGTGATTTAAAAGGTGTTGGCCATATGGTACTGCTATTCTTAGCCCTCTTACCGCCATGGTTTAAAAGTTGTTTGCCAACTTTAAATTGTCACCATGTCTAAAGTATAATTTCCCCGTACTAAAATAGTACGGCTGTGAGCAGAAACTTTTAATCTTTTATCACCATCCACTCATTACACACAAATACTAAAAATATTAATTATCTATTTCTAAAAACATAGGTATCTTAAAAAAAACTTGTACAGTTCGGGTGTACATTTTAGCACGGTGTCGGAAGAACTTCACTAGGAGGTCAACGGCAGCGTGCATGGTCTTAGTTAGTTTGGACTAACTGGACTGGAACAACTACGACGACCCTTGGCTACAAACACCGGACACGAGTTGAATTTTGGACTATGTTTGCAGATGGGCGACGCAAACATGTCATGAACGAGATGAGACGGTACAAGCTGCACGTTCTTGGACTGAGCGAGACGAGGCTGAATGGCTCTGGTGAGCTTGCCGAGTCCGAAGGATACGTTATCTTGTTCTCCGGTAGAGCAGCCTATGAAACAACACGCCGAGAGAGTGTTGGGATCGCTCTATATCGACAAGCCAAAGCTAGTTTCATTTGCTGGACCCCTGTTTCGAGGAAAGATATGTAACGTCACGCTTGTCCAATGCTACGCGCCTACCGAGCCTTCGGGCCTCACGTCATAACAAGAGTTCTATGAAGAACTTTTGTCAACCCTCGCCGTCATTCCCCGCGCTGATATTATTGTCATTTTTGGCGATTTTAACGCCAAGATAGGGTCTGACAATGAAGGGTTGACCCATGGGTTATGGGAAAGCATGGTCTGGGGGAAATAAATGAAAACGGCAACCTTTTTGTTGAGCTGTGCAACCTGCCACAAAGTCTCATGGGTCTCCCCTGACGGCGAGAACCAGATAGACCACTTCGCCATGTTATGTCGTCTGGCGCTCTACTCAGCTGTCAAAACGAACGAAGCTGAGACTGTTCGACTCCAACGTCAAATCGGTCCTTTTCTACGGTTGCGAGACGTGGAAAGTGACCTCTGCTCAGACCGGAAAACTGCAAACTTTTGTCAACCACTGCTTGAGGCGGATCATGTGCAACATATGGCCAGAGGTAGTCTCCAATATTAAATTGTGGAGACGAACCAGGCAAGCACTCGTCTCAATGCAAGTTCGACGGAGAAAGTGACTGTGGATCGGTCACACCTTGCGACGCGGTTCGATCAACATTGCAGCTCAAGCGTTGCAATGGACCCTGCAAGGAAGTCGTCGCAGAGATAGACTGAAAACGACGCTCTACACTCTACCGAAAAAAACTCTATAGTTTATAGGCTATAGGATTTTCAGGAAATGTGTACAAAAACCCTTCGCCGAGGAGATCGTTGGTTATAATTATTACTTAATAGTATTAATATTACACGAAATATTATTATTTTGGCTTGTAGTTACACACGTTGTGAAAACTGTGAGTTATAGTTTTGACAACATGTAATGGGTTCAAAATATCCCATAACAAAACGAATACACAAATTGTCCAATTACATTCTGCCCAATATTATGATATGTATCGCAATCGGCGGAATGTGTATATTTAAAAGGAAAATTAAGCTGGCGTATTTAAACGCATTAAAACAAAAAACTATGTACCATATTTATTGCGCGCCGGACCCGACAAAAGTACCTGAAACTCAGATATTCGAATCTCAAAACTCGAATCAACAGTTTGACAAAGATTATCCAGGTAAAAATAAAAACGCGTTAAATCATGCAGACCCAGATATAAACCATCATCAAGAACACCGAGGCCCCAGTCCGTTGATCGCGGTGTACAACTTTGGGTAGCTTGATAAAGAAACACGGCATGAATGGGGATTAATCGTGATTGAAATGCACATTACCGGAGTTCAAGACATTTCTGATGCTTCGCATTTTGGCCATTCGGAATTTTAATACTAATGATCAATTTGCTCGAGACGCAACAACACCGAGGTCGTTGATGGTCCCGGCAAACGACCGTACAACAACACGCAAGAGCCGTCTCTACAAAGCGACGCAAAGTTCATCAAGGCAAGAACCAAAAGCATCCAAATCCATTCGCACCAAACAAACCATGCCCATATGTTGCACGAGTACATAGTACATAGATTGTGCGATTGTCCAAAGTTCAAAATAATGGTGCAACCAGAGTGCCACACGCATCTAGCCAAAATATATATTATATATAAATATATATTTTATTATCGCATCAAAATTAGTATATTATTAGCATTGTTACATTGTAACAGCAAGGATTTCGCGAAATCAAAATGGTGCTAAATAGGATCATGTGACCACTGACTGCGTCAATGAGCAACTGTTTCGTAAGTGCGCTGTGCAGGCCCAAACATCGTGATCCATTGACTTATAATTTAAACAATGCTCACGCTGTCGGCGATTTCGCGTTTGAGGGTACATTAAGCATAATACGATAGAGTAAGGGTGTAATTTTACCTTTTTATACTTTTTATAGTAGTAAAAAGCCCGAGTTTACCCGCTCCGCAGCATAAATGAAACGCGGGGAACATATTGTTGCTGTCAACTCCCCCCTCTTGAGCTTGTGCTCAACGTATTGAAAAACTTTACGTTATCGACAAGGTCAATCTGGCTGGTATAGAGATATGTTTTTAAGAAGAACAGACATTGAAATCCACAGAAATACATAAATTATTTTAATAAATAATTCTGATGCTTTTTGAAAGAAATTCATGAAAAAAATAATCATACCCTCCTAAAATGTAACATTAGAGGCAATCAAAATACAACAAATTAAAAAAATTCGAATATTTTTTTATCAATAAATATACACGAGCAATAGATAATTAATAGCTTAGCATTTTTTAAATTTTATTAAATATTTCAGCAATTTAGCAAATTATAATTTAAATCGCTTGTACTACTTTTGGTAAAAGTATCAAATAATTTGTATGAAAATAAAACGTTTTATATTACTATAGCTATTTTTAAGGAGTATTATCATTTTGGACAGTATCGTATGTAAGTTTTATTTATTGCGTTGTAGAATGTTGCACATATTTATCGAAGTTTCTTTGAAATAAAAAATAATAATAAACATTGAAAATAAACATAATAATTATGTATAATAGCAATAAATGGAGTGACAACAATAAATCTAATACCAATCAATATCCTTCTTATGCTTATACTCACAAAAACCAAATACTATTTCCAGATAAGAAGAGGTATGATATTTTAGTAATTCTTTTGCTAAGGTAGCACAATTGTTTTCTTAGGATATAGTTTGTATAGTTTTAAAATAATAGTAGCACGTATTATAGTTTAGTTGTTTTCTAATTGGGTTTTTTATTAATAATATTACCAAAATGGAAAATCAATTAATATTTGTATTCATTTTGTTTGCAGAGTACCACCCCTCGCGAAGAAGTTTCTTTACTTTCTAATTGCAGCTGTAATTATAATTGCCATTGCACTTGGTCTGTACTTTGGTCTATCCACATCCAATAGCGATGTTGAGCTCAGGAATGGAGCTGTAGTGGCGAACGGTTTTGAGTGTGCAGCTATTGGAGCGTAAGTACTGTTGTTGGTTTGTTTGTACGAATTTTAACTAATTCTATCCATATATTTATATATGCACAGTGCGATCCTTAAGCAAAATGGCTCTGCCGCTGATGCAGCCATTGCAACACTTTTCTGCGAGGGTGTGTCTTGTCCACAGAGCATGGGACTCGGTGGTGGCTTCCTTTTAACTATATATACCAAAGCGACGGGTGTAGCTGAATCTCTGATAGCACGTGAAACTGCTCCTAAGGCAGCACATGAGAATATGTTTCAAAATTTCACTACTGTAACCGGTCCATTGGCCATTGCTGTACCCGGCGAACTAAAAGGCTACTGGGCACTGCATCAAAAGTACGGAAGGCTTCCGTGGAGAACATTAATCGAGCCTACGATTGAATTATGTAAAAATGGTCATGTGGTAACCGCTTATCTAGGACGAATTTTACACAATTATGAAGATGTAATTAAAGCTACACCATCGCTTGCAGAAATTTACGTAAATCCTGAAACAGGCAGTGTTTATACCGAGGGTCAACTGGTCAAGCGATTAAAATTAGCTGAGACACTAGAAGTGGTGGCCGATGAGGGTGCTGATAGTATTTACAATAACGGTACCATTGCTCAGAAATTAATTGCTGATATTCAAAGTATCGGTGGAATTATCACAATGGAAGATCTGTTGGACTACAGAGTACGATGGCAGCAACCTGAGACGGCAAATTTATTGGGTGATAGAAAGTTATATACGACTCCATTGCCAGCTTCCGGTATTCTCGTCACTTTTATAATGAATATACTAAATGGATTTCTGCCGGACACTTCGGTAACATCATATCATAGGATAACTGAGGCTTTCAAGTACGCTTATGCCAAACGAACAGATCTTGGAGATCAATCATTCTTGCCAAATATTGGAGATGTTAGTATAATTTAAACCTTGAAGTTCATAAGAAAGAATTAAATAATAATTATAAATTTATAGATTTTGCAAAATTTGACGAACCCAGACTATGGTGCATCTATACAGTCGCAAATAAATGATGAGGTCACCAATCAGGATTACAGACACTACGGTGCCACCTATTCCCTGGAAGATGATCATGGTACGGCTCACATTAATGTGCTGGCTCCAAATGGAGATGCAGTGGCTGTTACCAGTACGATTAATAATATGTTAGTATTTCTACAAAATATATTTTTCTGGATATTAAATTTATAATAAATTGTTTTTGAACATTAGATTTGGATGCATGATTCGTTCGATGTCAACCGGAATAATATTAAATGACGAGATGGACGACTTTTCTACACCGGGACAAGTTAACAGCTATGGAGTTCCTGCTTCTCCGTCAAATTTTATTGTACCGGGTAAAATGCCACTTTCCTCAATGTGTCCCATCATAATCACCGATCAGAGTGGTGACGTTCAATTGATGATCGGTGGAGCCGGTGGTATAAGGATTACATCATCTGTAGCATACGTATGTGAATTAATAAATAGCTATAGTAATACAATTATTTGTATGTTAATTTTATTTATTTGCAGACCATTATTCGTCATTTGTACTTCAATGAATCCCTCGTGGATGCGGTCACAACACGTCGAATTCACCATCAGTTGATTCCAATGCACATTCAATATGAAGAAGGTTTGGACGAGAATATTATTCAAGGTCTGGCCGCCAAGGGTCACGTTATGTTTGAGAGTCCGAACGACAGTGGATTCTCATCGTTAACTGCAATTGCATTGGAAAACGGCAGTCTGAATGCGGTTGCAGATAATCGTCGTCAGGGCAGCACAAGTGTTTTCTAAATAATATGCTATATGATCTTTATGTATTTTTTTTATATATTGTATATATATACTTACTCTTAATTATAACTATAGATATATTCGAGCCTAAGAATATATAAACAAAATGTATTATTTTTATAAATTTTTGTATTGTGATCACAAATCGAATATAAATAATAATACTTTGAGCTTCAGCTTGATATAAATGAAGGTTTTATTAATAGGTCAATTGAGAAGTCCCCGGCCTGACACATAGATGGTGGTACATAAATCCATATGATTTTAAGATAGCCCCTTCAAAAGACGTGTGTAAACATTTGACAGATGTCGGATCATTTGTTTGTGAATTATAGCAATTTGAGTGAAGCAACTTTTGTTATTATGAAAAAATGGATAAAAAGGAATTTCGCGTGTTGATAAAATAATATATTGCTTTTTGAAGGGAAAAATACAGTGGAAGCAAAAACTTGGCTTGATGACGAGTTTCCGGACACTGCCCAAGGAAAATCAACCATCAAGGATTGGTATGCTAAGTTTATACGTGGTGAAGTCGGTGAATGCAGTGGATACCCAAAAGAGGTTGTTACGGACGAAAAAAAGTGAGCTCGCGCAAAAACAACGACGAGTTGATGATTCGGAGCAGTGTTTGGAGATGAGTTTTTGCGTCGATATGTGACAATAGATGAAACATGGCTCTATCATTTCACTCCGAAGTCCAATCGACAGTCATCCGAGTGGACTGCACACGATGGACCCGCTCCATAGCGTGGAAAAACGCAACAGTCTGCTGGCAAGTTTATGGCGTCTGTATTTTGGGATGCGCATGGAATAATTTTCATTGAATACCTTGAAAAAGGAAGGACTATCAACAGCGACTATTACAAAGCGGTATTGGACCGTTTGAAGGGCGAAATCGCCGAAAAACGACCGCATTTGAAGAAAATTAAAGTGCTGTTTCACCAAGACAAAGAACCGTGTCACAAGTTAGTGAAAACGATGAAAAAATGATTTAGGCTTCGAATTGCCTCCACATCCACCGTATTCTCCAGTTCTGGCCCCCAGCGACTATTTCCAGTTCTCAGATCTCAAAAGAATTCTCGCTGGGAAGAAATCTTCGTCGAATAAAGAGGCGTATTTCGCCTATTTTCAAGCAAAGGACAAATCGTACTACAAAAATGTGGTATCACCCTTGAAAGGAATAATGTTGAATAAAAAAACTAATTTTGCCTAAAAAGTAAGTAAGCTTACTATGGTAGAGGACTTTTCTTAATCATAATCAATTATTGAATATTTTATATTTTTAAATAAAACTTTTTCAAAACTGCTTTTTTCGGGAATATCATTTTATATGGTAAAGGGTTAAGTAACACAGAAATACTATTTTTACTTTTAATAATGATCCAATTAAAACTCAGGAGAATTTTTAAGGTAAAGTAATCCTTTAATCCCATGTGGGACATAGGGCCAGTGTGCGATGCCGCTCACACGGTTCACACGAGTGGTCAGGTCATGCTAATGGGCTGTTTGTGCTGTGAATCATCCACGCCATCATACACTTATTGTTCTATACAGGGTGCGTGTGTATATGTTTATTGATGGCATTAATGTTCCGTTATTCCAAATCAATAACCTTTTTCACAAATAGTCTATTAAAAGCAAGAGGAACCTACTGATTTAAAGTGCTACATTCGAAAAACACTTTGGCCTGTCGGTCGGGATTGAACCGGCGACCTCCCATAAGCCAGGCCAACGCGTTAATCCACTCGGCTATGGCTATGGTTAAGTAAAGGTAAAGTAACGGTTTCATTAATTTTTGAAGAAATTTCGCCAATTTTTGCCAAATAGAGCACATTTCATTTGTGTAACGTGCAATTATCAGCCTTAAATTTAAATAATAAATAATTAATTTTGCTAAAAACAATGCAAACAAAGAGAATGCCCCTTAACGGATTAGCATCTTCAACTGGACCACCCTGTATATATACGTTTATTTACTTATTTAAAATGATGATCATTTAATTGTATACACAAGTTTTTAAATGATTTGAGCAAAATACACACTTTAGACCCAGTTGAATTAACTTCTTACTACTGTCATTTTGTAGGTCTTGTTTAACGGTGATTTTGTTATATAGTTTTAATGTCTTTAAAATCTTACCCACTCTGGAGTTGTTTTTATGATATTTAATATCACCTCCGCATCCGTTGGCACAGATAAATGTTACCTATTAAATAGTTGACCGGCTCAATAGTTGACGTCTCGTTCACATAAACCATGTGAATAGTTGACTTTTCGTTTACGTACATTTTATACAATTGGAGCTAATATTAACCTCTTAATTCGTTTACTAAACAAGTAAAAAAGTGGTTTTTGTACATGTACTGCTAGAAATGTTGACGTTAATTGTACTTAAACCTAACAAGTAAACTCCTTACGTAAATTCTAAGTAAACTTTAAACTATTTTAAAATTCAGCATTCAGCCATTTTGAATCGGTCATGGTGCGAACAGTGACATAAAATTTCTATTTAGATTAATAACTTTTTTAAGTTAAATTTAGTAAAAACTAGCGAATATTTCCTTGTATTTGATGGTAATAATAAAATGTTTAAAAGATGATAAAATACCAAAAAGTAAAAAAAATAAATAAATAATATGTTTCTTAGTACATTACGTGACATTATCAATAAAAAAATGTTTGAAAAGGATCTCTCGCGTACTAATCGCGGGATTCAACAATATAAATAATGTATAAATATAAATTTGTAAACCAAAAAAAAATAAAGATTATTATGTAAACTTTCGACCAATAAAAGTAACTTCTTCACGTGAAATCGTTTACCAAAAATGTAAGTACTATTTACGTAATTAAAACTGACCTATCACCTCCAGAAGACGCCATTTTACGGTCCAATTTACCTTATTATCGTATCGTTGACGAAAATTCTAATAAAATTGGTAGCTGTATTTTTTTTGTATTTTATTTATTTAAGTTTTCTATTATTTGTATCTTATACTTTTTATGTGCTTGGTTTTATATATTTAATATATCTTATAATATCCTTTATATACATGTTCAAAATTTGCTTTGTATTAATTTGTTGTAGTTGAGTTCGGAGCCTGGATTGCCTTTGTGTAGAATTTATTTGCTACAAATTGTAGATGGGAGATACAACAGACCTATGTCAGCTAGAGAAACCGTGTATGATCTCCGAATTCGTGACTTCGACAAGCTGATAAGTGCAATCGCTTCATACTCTAGCGCCAAATGTATCGTTGCCTTTTAAATTAGTTGTGTTGGATTTATCAAAATTTAAATTTTATTTTTTGATGGTGAAAAGATTGGAACACTTGTTTTTCTTGGCATCATATACCCCCTGGCGAGGCTCTAAACACCATGGAAATATTATTATTACAGTAAAAAAAATCCGATATAATATATAATTTCGGAATACATATGTGCATACATATACACTATACTCTAACCGTACTTAATATAATATTCGGCTATTTAGTTCGTATGCTAAAAACGTTTAGCTTGTATTATTAGGCAAGGGCAATGTTCAATTGCAGCGTTTCGTATTTCTAATGTTATGCTAGGTCAGTTTGTGTTAATGCGCTTATCTCGCGATATTTTTTATAAGTATCATGTATTTTGTGTTACCTAAAAATGTGTATCTTATTAATGCTTGGATAATACACATTTTTGATCATTTATGTAATTGATGATGATGAGTTTTATTCAAAAAACTAATCCGCTTAAAAAAAGCTAAAACAAACTAAACAATATAATACTACTCTGTCAAATAAGTACCCGGAAATTCTCATTTTAAATTTTCCCGCGAGAAGAAGTGAACGATTTGCCACGTTCAGGACGGCCTTCGACCTCTTCAACTGAAGAAAACGTCGACAAAATAA
>JANSTU010045201.1:0-10548 GCA_027564075.1 Bolitophila hybrida | reverse complement strand
GATGAAACAGAAATCGTACAGTAATATTTCCAAAGAAATCAGTCGACATTTTCAAGATGAAAAAAAAACTCAATGTGAATACTATGTCAGCATCCATTAGGGTACGTCCGCGTGAGAAATTACTAGAGTACGAGAGCTCGTGTTTTTCAATCACAATTTTCAAGTGATCTCGACAATTTTTCATTTCTCAGGAAAATTGCGCGAACACTTACTTTTTTCGTTTGTACAAGAAAAGCTTGACAAGGTGATTTATTCATTGCAGCGCGTGTAGTGCCGAAGGTATATGGCGCGTCGCAAAAAGTGATGACATATATTATACAATATGTTACAGGCGAAGTCTTTGTGTGTACGTGTTTATTTTCAACAATGTGGAAAGGGTGGTTTTTGAGAGTACGAGTATATTTTAAAATAAAAATTCGTCGAATAAATTATCTAAAACGAAATTATAATAGTGACAAGTCCTAGAATACGAGAAGGCGAACATTTTCCACCCAGAATCATGAGTCATTTGAAAACGATGACACCGAAGCCTACAAAAAAGTTCGTAATTACCTGAGCATGAGAATGCAATTGAGGCGATGGTTTCTGACAACTTGCACTTTAACCGCAAAGCACAACGCCGACCCTTTGACAGATTAGCACGAATACAATCTTGTAAACCACTTCAAATAAATAATAATAGCTTTGGATAAAACATCAGAAACTTCACAAAATCTATTGTAACTGAAGACTAAACGGACTACGCAAAAGTGTTGCCTTGAACCGGAGAAACAAAAACCCAAGCACTGAGGTCTTCTTAAATTAGGATAGATCGGAAACATCGTAGATCGTTGGTCGGATTGCAAAAATCAAGTTCTCTGGCGAGTCTCAGTTCCTGTTTTCTCGATTTGTTGTGGTGTTGTAAATTAATTTATATTAAATATAACACAAAATAAAATAATTAAAATACAAAAAAAATATTATTAATATTAAAAATAACCCAAAAAATGTAGAAGTTCGATTTTTTTTTTAAATCAGTGTTATTACAATTTATTAAAAAATCGAAACATTTAAACAAATAATTTTAATGTTTACATATTTTAATTATATTAAATAAATAGTAAGTAATAGTAGTAAGTAAATTTGATAAATAAAAGTTTTAATTAATATAACACAAAAATCGAATTACAATACATTAAAATATATAAAGCCGGATGTTTTTACAATTAAAAAAAATCGAAAAAAAAGAAATAAAAATTTAAATAAATATAACCAAAAAAATAAAAAAATAAATTGAGCGATGTTATTACAACTTATTACAAAATTGAAAAATGTAAAGTACATACACATATGTATTGAATATAAATTATACAACAGATGTTCTTGTAATTAAAATCGAAATAAATTGAATTAATATAATATAATAATATAATTCATTATTATTATAAAGAGATATTTTTCAGAATCTTATCTACTTTAGCTGTGATTGGTAATTTAAATATGGCTATAATTTAAAAAAGTATGACTAAATCCGACAATCCATAGAGCTCAAAAAAGGTTTTTTTAGAAAAAGAAATTAATTATTTGTATGCATAATTATTAATTTAGGGACTTTAGGGAAATTATTCTTAAGGCGTGGTAACAGTTTAAAGTAAAGTTAAAAAAGGCAATGGGAAAGCTTTGTTGGGCTTGTATCCCACATTCAAATTATAATTTATTTAATTTTATTTGAGTGAAAATCTATTTAAAACACAACACAACGCCGTAATTCTTACCAGAAATGTTATGGGATTGTTAAAAATTAGTATTCATTTCATTATGAGATATTTTGTACCAAGAATACTTTTAAAACCTTTTGTGTTATGGGAGTATTTACCTGTTACCACTGTACTGACTAGATATTCTTGTATTAAAGGCTGCATTGATGATCCTTGGTGCACTATGCGGATTTAATCCTGGCGCATATGTCTAAACACCTCACGAAGCACCGACGACTCGAACTGACGTCTTTGGTTTGTTGTGACTTTATCAAAATTCCAATACTATCAATCCATCTGGAGTAGAGGTTTCGATCCTTTGTTTCTGCTGTATTGTCATTAAATGTCATTAAAATCTTTTGAGAAAAAGTTACTAAGAAGTACTTTCGGTCCCACCAGACAATATAACTGAACTTCGAGCCTCATAAGCAGTATGGGGAATTGAACATGATGGCAGTGGATAAGTAGAGCCACCTTTGTTTAATGTTAATTGTTCTTATACTTATACTTTTTTATTCTGTATTCTCGCGTAAAATTCCGTCTGGTTTCGTAAATAAATAAACTCATCCGCAGAATGTGATTTTAATCAAGGTTCAATTCACCGTTCGCCGCATTTTCTCAGTTCGTTAAATTTGGAAAAAATCTGTATTTATTATAAACTAAACTTGTAAAATGTTTACATATAAAGAATATAATTATAATAATATTTAAACAAAAACACATTTTCAAGAATAAAATGGTTTGTAATTTTTTGTTTCTTTGTACTTCATCTTAATACAAAAATACATATGTAACTCCGTTGCAACATTTTCACAACTCATAGCAGAGTTATGATAGTTTATATGCGTGTGTGCTCATGCTGGGTGTCTTCATTGCGCCGCGCACATACATCATGCTGCATAATGCATTTTATCCCCGTCCTCCACAAACACATACACACACACAACACTCAAACAAACACAAGCACACGTACATTCTCACACATTGCTTGCAGCTCATATTTTTCTCTATATCTTCAACTGCAAGTGTCGAGAACAATTTCCATTTTAAAACACATGCGCATGAATTGTTTATGATTGTGCACGATTTTCCTCTAATGCGCGTGCGGGCTGGCTGGCGTCCTGGAAAATCGTTTTGTAGAGTGCTTCTGTGGCAAAGCGTATATATTCGCGAGCTCACCGTTTTATACATACAAATATATAATATAAAGTATATAATTTTTTTAAGTGAGAGCTCTGCACTCACTAAGCAAGTGACGCACTTAAAGAGTAATATTATTTAAATTCCGTGTTCCGTGACACTGCAGTTATTAAACGAGGATGTTGCGAGCTTATATATATATATATATACGTGAAGTCTGCTAGAGTATGATCTTTCAACCACTTAAATGCAAAATTGCATTTATTATTTCGAAATGATTGCAAATGAGCTTTTTTTCATTAAACTCGACAAACGACAGACTTAAGGCTTGGGTAATAATGACAAGCGTAGTATTTCTGTGAAATGTTTGCATTAAAAATAATAAGAATTCTCGGAAATTTTGCAAGATACAGTATTTTTAGAATTTCACATTAGAGTTCTTGTATTTTATTCATAGGAAAATTATATTTGTGTTTTTATAATATTCTTTTTGAAATGAGCACACATTAAAAAAAAGCTGATAGCGCATAGAAAATGTATAAAGTTATATTTTTCAAGCTATAGGAAGACCAATTAAAATGTATGGAAAAATACATATAGTAGGAGTAGGTCTTCAAAGAAAAGTTCCCCGGGGAACCCAATTTCTTTGCACTTTTACATAGACCAATCAAGATTTTGTTTAGCAAAATTCACAAAGATAAAATTGTAACTAAATTTCAGATTAACACAGTATCTCGCAGTTATTATCTAATCAGGGTTCTGCAGCGTAGTGAAATTGAAAGATAGGTATTTTTTTATACAGGAAAACCCTTTTGAGATTTTGCAAATGACCTTCTTCAAATTATTATTTAATATATTTAATTATTTAATCATAATAATATTAATAGCAAGATAGATCTTGGTGCATTGGTATAACTCAAAAATATGCACATTTGCGTTGAAATGTTGTGTTGAACAATCCGAGATGTGTTGTGAGTGTTAGAGCACAGTAGCTCCAATAGGAGTAGCACAACACAAAACAGCACATTAGCATGACCTGAACAGGGTCAATGAATCCAGTGTGCGGTATCGCACAGATACACAAGATATTACAGTACTATACGTCGACGTGGGACGCAATGGGCGATTTTTAGATTTCGGTGTGTTTAATCGATGCACCTTTTCACAATCATTTCCAATCAACTAAGCTTGCCATCTACAAAACCACTGCCTATAATTTAATTACAGATTGACTCGTGCTCGCCGTATTCTAGAAAATGTGTTTGGCATTATGTCGGAACGTTTCCGCGTGCTTTAGAAGCTCATACATTTGGATGCTGAGAAAGCAAAGAGAGTGACCCTCGCGTGTTGCGTATTCCATAACTTTTTGATTGCAAACAACAAGCAGAATTACGCAGCTGGAAATGCATTTGATCATTATAATGACAACAACAATTTATCCCGGGTGAATGGCGTAGCGAATTTTGTTGTTATTTAATTGCAATTCTTTTCAACATGATCGTTTGGCTGCATTGAGTGCATTTTGTTCATCCAAGCACCAAAAAAGACGAAGCTCGCTTCGAGGCTTCTTGACATCACTTGGTTATTCATAAACGAATAACCCGATCTTGAGTATATGATCAACAAAAATATCCCTAAGCCAATTTGCCTTGAAGCTACCGGCCCTTTTGATACAACTGAGTGAAATAAAAGTGGTCATTTTCCGACAAAGGATCGTTGCTACCTACCTTTGTGTGGCTATATATCACAAATCTGACAGAATAACATAAACATAAAATAACAATAAATTATCAATAATAAACGAATTAATACGTTTGTCCCATTCTTCACACTTTGTTTGAAGGATATGGGTATTCAGGTACTCAGTAAAGTATAATCGGCTGTGGGCGCCGACATCGGGGATGTGTTGTGAGTGTTAGAGCACAGTAGTTCCAATAGGAGTAGCACAGCACATTAGCATGACCTGACTACACGTATGAACCCGTAATCCGCTGTGCGGCATCGCACACTGGCCCTATGTCCCACAAGGGATTTAAGGATCCAATGAGATAAAATATACCGCGTATTTGTTTTTTGTTTTTTTGATATTTGTGTTTGACATTTGTCAATTTAAAATGACGCATGCTCTATTGACGTATATGCGAAATTCAAAAGTTAATTTTTAATTTTGGAAGGAAATAATAATATTCCATAAAATGTTAAGAGTAATTCACAATACTTGTGCCATTGGCTCCTGTATCCGCGTTTTTGTTTACACTTTAGATGTAATTTAGTTTTATTTGATGTTAGAGGTTGTAATTCATTGCGAAATATTCAATAGCGGCTATGAAAGTTTCATTGATAATATTAATTACAGTTAACGGTGAAATATATACGATCATGTATTTTATTTGGAATTTGTTGCACATCAGCTGAATTATACGTAGATATTAAGGACTTTCGGGGTCCAATAAAAATAATTTAATATATTTAATGCCCCCTTAACGAAATCGGTATTTTAATTACTTTAAAGAGTAATAACTTTAAACCGGAAGCTGGTAGAGTAGAAGTTAATAACAAACAAAATGGTTATTCAACGGACAATTATTGACAAAGTTATAACGCAATAATTGTTGGTATATACCACACAATAAGATTTATTAATTAACCTGTATCTCAGTGTTTGTTAAAAATACAATAAATTTTTTTGTGCAAAATGAGAAATGGAATTACGGATTACCATCCTTAACCAGACCACCATGTATATGACATATATAAAACAATTTTTGTCGGCTCGTTGAATACAGCATCCGAAGAATTAATTTGCATCAATTAAATTATCATCAAAACCTTCAGTTACCTCACGTAAATCCGAAAAACCATTTGTCAATTACACTTCAAAAAATGTGTTTCATGAAATATTTCATTTTATCTTTATTATTATTTATTGAGAAAACTAAAAGTTTGCTCAAACTCTCAAAAATAAATTATTCTACACTTCTCGAAAGGTTTTTATTGTCATCAATACGTGCGTATGTAACACGTGCAATGTCCCAAAGTACGAGCACTTGAAGGAATTGGATTCTTATCCAATAATATTATCACAAAACTGGAATAAAATTTGTTCTATATATACAATACATATCATAAATATTTTCTAGTATAAATGTTTTCTCTGAAATAAACGAATATATAATATAGAATGGAGTTTCTTCAAGATGATATGAATGAGAAGTTAAAGGAAAATGCATGAAGCACACACGGCACGCATACTTATATCAAACAACTGTATGAAATAGAAATAATACACGAAATATTCAAATAAGATTAGTTAGAGAGATGCGGGCTCAACTTTGAATAAAGGATTCGTTTGTGGAATTTGCATGTTTATCTGAGATCGTGTGGGTAGAGCGTATATATACCTATACCTCCGCTGCTAACGTGTGTTATCGTGAAGATTTTTTTTTTTCTTTCTGCGAGTGTATAAGTGTAATTTATGTATAATGTCAGTGTATACATTTAATGGTATTTGGCGTGTATGATTTATTTTCAGAGACTTCGTTGTTATGCTAATTTAACAATTCTTTCGAGATTTCTTATTTGTAAGCTTTAAGAATTGTTTAGAATATGTATTATGTGTGTTTTATTATTCAAACTGCAGGAATATAGATTTTAACAGTGCAACCGTTGGCTGTCCTTCAAGAGATGGATCGATTAAACCAAGATATAATTCAAGATAGAATACTGCCGATTAGGATAAGAGTAAGGACCGGTTACCAGCCTTGTTTGCCGAAAACCGAAAAGAAATAACTCCCAAGAGCCAATGGACAGATTAGTGATACGTCTAAAAAAAACTGCAAATTATAATTGTATTAATTTATTTTTTATATTCAAGTTACTGTAAATGTAAATGGTTTTTTTAAAGATTTTATAGATGAATCGAGGGTATGCCTTATCAAATGTTTGAATTTATAGTTTTTGTTGTCTATGATTATGTTTTTTTACCATTTCAATATTTCAATTTTATTTAAGTGGTTTAGTCTTAACTTCTTCTCCTAAAAGAGCTGAAAAGTATCGACAATAGCTCGTAAATTCACGAGCACAACACATACTGAAGCATTGTCATTGTTTGTAGAAGCTGACTTAACAAGAAAATACAAGAATAAGATAATAATAAGTGCTGACACGGAGCGGTTTCCGTGCTACTTAGTACTACAAAAAGAAAAGACAAGACGTGTTAGATTTACGAGACTTCAGATATAATTAGGTTAGAATTGCAATATCGAAGGTTAAATTAAAGAACTACAGCGAACTTTTATAACTGAAACTGATGGTAATGTAAGAATAAACCTGAAAGTTGAGCACACATTGCTTTTTACAATGGTAGATGGAAAGGTCTGCTATGGGACTTCAACTACTTCAACAATGAGGTGTTTCTTTTTTGGACTTACCTCAAAGTAGTCAAGTCATTGGATTAGTTTGAGAATACAAAAGGTTTTTTAATTGCCATCCAATAATTTTCTACAAAGTTTTAATTTAATTTACTGTAATTTGTCTGTATAAAAACCTTGTCTGAGAATTATTGTTATGTTTTTTTTTGCATTTTGCATAAAATGATGTTTTTTTCCTACACAAGAAATTCCCTAGATATAATTCATATGGCAAAACAACTTTTTTACGGGTCAGCTAGTTATATATATATTTCATCTCTCTCCAAATTTTTGCAAGATCATGCCCTTTTTGTCGCTATTGACTGGACTTAAGAAGAAGGAAGTTAATTCTTAGTCGATGAAATTTGGCTTGTCCACCCTTCATGCCTGAATAAGATTTTTCGAATCCATTAATCGTTTAGCCTATAAGCTACCATTTAAAAATATGGCAAGTACGATCTCGAGAAGATAAATATAAAGTTTCTTTTAGGCAGTAAATGCTGACTGGTAATTTGTCATCGATGAAAACTAGATAGATAGGTACATAAACATCAATTTAGAAGTTATTTCAAGTGTGCAGTAGAAAGTTTTCTAAGGACCTTGTCCCACCAAAGCTGCGCAACAGCGATGTGGTCCGCATGTATCTTTCATGTTTAATGTACCACCACCAAAGCTCCAACAAATAAACATCACAGCTGCATGTCGGCTTCTTGTTGCCAAGAATATCGAGATGTCAGTTGTGAAGCAACATTCAAGCGATCACATCGTCGTTTTCACTCTATGACATTGTTCATTGAACTGAATGTAAAAAACATGGTGCTTTGGTGGGACTCCATGACGCCTGCTTGTGTCATGTCAAAATCGTGTCGTTGTCGCGTCGCTGTGACAAGCGTTAGTGGGACAAGGGCCTGAGTACATTTTTCACACAGTTCGACTATATGTGAGTTTATTTTTATGCAATCCAATGCCACCCACAATGCACAAAGTGTTGATACCCGGGGCCACTGTTATTTCCCAAGCAATGTTGCCTACTATCTGAAGAGGCAGCTGAGGTCCTTAATAATGCACTTTTGCACGTACAGGCAAAACTTTGCGGGGAAGTCACTCGCTAAGCTAAGCTCGTACCCACTTTTACATCGCAAGTAAAAAAAAACACCCTTCTCTAACGAATCCCACAAAATATAGATATATTATATATATATATAATGTGTAATATATATAATTATAGATAAAGAAATATCATCAGATGAAGAAACAGTTTAAAAAATAACAGTGCAATGTATTTTATATAGGTATATCACATAGATCCATAGTAGGTCCATAAATAATCTTATTTAGTTCATGTTTAAGCGAAATTCAAGATAATCAAGCAAAAAGAGGATATTTTGTTTAATCACATTCCGTTCCGAATTTTCTGCAAGTTATACAATTGTGGGAATTAATCCTCGCACATATTTCAACCCACGCTCTGGCACACATAACTCAACAATTAAAACCATATACTATATGCGTTTGTGGTGTCTTTGTCAGAATACAATAGCTCACATTATTTAGAATATGTCATCTACAATAAACATTCTTCTCGAACACACAGACACACACACACACACTCTGTCTACGAGCTAGGTTGTTAAGTTGCATGAAGAATAACTTTGTCTTATAATCTTTGAGTTAATTTTGTTGAGAATAATATAATTGTGTGTTTCGTTTAAATTTATTTATATATATATATATATATCAGTTTAATGTATATATCAATAACCTATGTTAACTCTTATTCGTATATAATAGAAAAAAACATAAAGCTTACGTAGTTATTAAAATTATAGAGAAGTTTTAAAGGTTTTGTTTTAAAGCAGTAATGATTTTTAAACCATTATTTATAATTTCACCTTTCGAAAGAAGTGTTTAAATTGATAACACCGCAGCTGCTTCTGATATCGTAATACACACCTCGCAATCTATAGTTACCGTGCACTCCGATAGGGATGTGTGAAGTGAATAAGAGCAAGAGTAACGAATTCAAAAAGCAATTTACCCTCGCACCTATAAATGAAAACATGTATGCCTGGGAAAACTGGTTTTAGCATATACACGCAGGTCGGGAAAACCCAATTACATGCGAGAGTGTGTGTGATGTACAGCATTTTAATTGTATGCGCGTAAATTTATGGTGTACCTGCTCTTGGGTGTCCGGATTGCGAGTATAGATATAACCTTTTGCGACCTGTTGGTTTATCTTTATATGGCGCTGGGGATGCACGTGTGTATGTGTGTTATCGTTCGTTTTCCAAACAGGCGCTTGTTTAATCTCACGTTCGTTTGAGTGAGCTTTGAGTTAATTAACTTTCTGGTATACACACACATATACAGAAAACATTAATCTCACTCCACGTTATTTGTTTATGTTTGTGTATGCGCAATGCAGACGAAATGTTCATCATATATACTATATTATATGAGAGTGTGTTTGTGAAATCTTATGCGTTCGGACAGGTATAATTGATTGAATGAACATTTACATTTTAATGCGATGGTTGACATTTATAAAGTTTAAGCTTTTATTCAATATTTATTTTTGAATATTTAATGTGAATTTTACACTTGTTGGAAACCTAATATAAATATTCAATATATTCGATGTTTTTTTCTCTGTGATTCATCATTTCGATGCAATGAATCGAACGTGACACGTTCTGTCATTATCCCACACACAAACTCATTTATTGCATGCTTTCAACCTTCATGCAGCTTTTTGTTTTTGTACCGTTTGGGTAAAAGCTAAATTGCACAAAATTCGAGAATTGAAACTCGTCGCTCGAGTCAACACATCTATAAAATATATACTATTATACATGTATATATCACCAATAATATAGGCCTGTTGGAGGACACCATCCCAACTCCATTAAAAGCCAATGCTCCAATTCGATATACTCCGTTGAAGTGGAAACAAAAGGATTTATCAATTCACCGGGTGAATTTAATTAATTTAGGGCAGCGTGCGCATTTATAAATGTGAACATTAGCGAGTTTAATTCAATAAACGTTACGTTTATTTAATTGGTTTACTTTTTGGAAAAAAATGTGCCTGACTTCTTGGCCTAAGCTATATGCAGTTTTCAGGAGTGTTTTATTTTATTGTTTCGTCACGAGGTAAATATTCTGAGGTGAAACCGTCCGAACCACGGTGTTTAGAATGAATGATTGGCTTTTGCTAGAATGTAACTATTTGTTATTATTATTCAATAATATCAGAATCT
>JANSTU010045190.1:0-10548 GCA_027564075.1 Bolitophila hybrida | reverse complement strand
CTGAAACTGAAGCTTATTTTGAGGCCAAAGACAAATCGTTTTACAAAAAGGTGTCGAAATGCTAGAGCGGCGTTGGAATGAATCGAATTTTGCCAAACAAAATGCGTTTTTCTTAGTTATCCTACAGACTTATTGAGTGATGTGTTATATATTAAAAGAAAAGGATATATGTCTTGTCAACATAACTTTAGGTAAACTCGATAAATGTCGAATTTCATGACGAAATTTCTTTATTACTTATTTTCTTTCTCTTTTGGAATTTAGAAGTTTATGGACGTTTTTGCTGCCTAGATGTTGAGAGTTAATTCCGAGATTTTATAAAATTATTTGTTTTTGTGATTTTATTGCAGGCTTAATATAATTATATTATAAATATAGACTATAATGTATGTATATTTTTACGTAAATAATAATTAAGAATATAATATTTCCAGACGGTATTATCGTTCTCGACAACGAATATCTGCAAGAGCATCGTAAGGTCTTTGGTCAGGTGGTTTGCAGCTTTCGGTATGGCCGAGAGGAGGATGAGGTAATGGGTTTGAACTTCCAGAAGGAACTGTACCTCGCCTCCGAGCAGCTCCACCCACAACCAGAAAAGGATCCGGCTAAGGCTACGTCCAAATTACAAGAGCGTCTATTAAAAAAGCTCGGCCCAAATGCTTTTCCATTTACGTTTAACATTCAGCCAAGCGCCCCGGCCTCGGTGATGCTTCAGCAGGGTCACGATGAAGTTGGCGAGCCATGCGGTGTACAGTACTTCATCAAGGTTAATAACAAGCGAAATAGCACTTCATTATTAAATATATATTATAACAAAATGATTTTTAGATTTTTGCCGGAGATTCGGAAACCGATCGTACGCATCGACGAAGTACAGTCACGCTGGGAATTCGTAAGGTCCAATTTGCGCCGAATAAGCAGGGCTCACAGCCGTGCACTATTGTCCGCAAGGACTTTATGCTGAGTCCCGGTGAGCTAGAGCTCGAAGTCACACTGGACAAACAACTGTACTTCCACGAGGAGCGTATTGCTGTGAACATTTGTGTTCGAAATAATTCGAATAAGGTAAATCGTTCATTATATTCATTTAATATTTAGTGATTTACTAAATGATTTATGATCTTGATTTCCAGGTGGTAAAGAAAATCAAGGCAATGGTACAGCAGGGTGTCGACGTAGTACTATTCCAGAATGGCCAGTATCGTAATACGGTTGCATCCATGGAGACCAGCGAGGGTTGTCCCATTCAGCCGGGTTCAAGTGTGCAGAAAGTTATGTTCCTGGTACCGTTGCTTAGCTCGAACAAGGAACGCAAGGGTATCGCCCTCGATGGACAGGTTAAGAACCAGGACACCAGTTTGGCTTCAACAACATTGTAAATGATTAAATAATTTATTATAAACATTAAATATTAATGCTTCATTTTACAGGTTAGCCGCTCCCGAGCAACGTGATGCCTTTGGAATTATTGTTTCATATGCAATTAAAGTAAAACTATTCCTAGGTGCTCTAGGCGGTGAACTCTCGGCCGAATTGCCATTTGTTTTGATGCATCCAAAAGTAAACTATATCATATTTATAAAAAAAACGAATTTATTTTATAAAACAATATATTTTTGCAGCCCGGCACCAAGCCCAAAATGTTCCATGCCGACAGTCAGGCTGACGTTGAGACATTCCGACAGGACACCATTGACGCAGACTACATGGACGGCGGCGGCTGTTAATTTGGCTCCACATCGATCGAAATCTTTTGTGATACTATATTATTCCATGAAGCCATTTATCTTAATAACTCAGTAGATACATATAAATACGTAAATATCACACTGAAAATATTCTCTCTATCTAAAACTCTGTATATAATATAACATATTATACAGAATAAATAAATTATATATCATTATAGCTAGTGAGTTCATATATTAAGTACGATTTGAAAATATTTATAATTTAATATTATAGCACAGACTGGAAAATCTGAAAATAAGATACAACACAAGTCGTGATTACAGGCAAACAATTATTAATTATATATATATATATTGAATAAAGATTTAGCGCTCAAATTCGAATATATATTTATATATATTTTCGATAATTCGTTTTTGGTGAACTGTCCAGTCATATGATATATTAAGTTGTTCGTTGTACAAGGTGGCCCAAGAGTAATATTTTTTGTGGTTTGGACTATTGTTGTAACTTTATTTATATATTTATTTGGACAGAATACATTTTTCTTTCAAATAGAAAAATAATATCGGTCAAATGGCAAATTGAAATAACATTTTTAATTACTTTCGTGAGAACTGCGGTAGATGGATTGGCCAATTTTTGTTGGATTTCCTCCTTTATAACTGCCATAGTCTGTGACTCGTTAGTATATTACGAGAGGAAAATGAGATCACTTAAATAAGACGACCGTGCAGGGAAACGCTTGCTATACACCTATAATGTGCTGTGTGCTGTTGGAACTCAAATTTTCCTCAAAAATTTTGGAAAAGTATGAATCAAATCACATTTTCTATTTATAAACACCTCATCAAAACCGATAAATCTGTGCATTTATACAGACGGAAATGCGCTCAGGTACTATTTGAGCCTTAAAAAAAATATATGTATATGTTTTTGATAATTTAAAAAATCAGGTGTAGCATAAAAGTAATGAGACTGATTTTTTATTTACCAAAGTAAACGGATATGGTCTTCAGTATGTCCGTGAATAGAGGGCTAAGAACCTCAGGAATGCCCTTTGACGTCAAAAACTCTGTGATGGAGAGGGACATAGGGCGTTGTCACAATGGAGCATCCATTTGTCTGGTCTCACGCGAATGATCGTTTGAGTCTTTCAAAGACGTCTTTATAAAAAAAACTTGGTAGACATTTTGTCCTGGAGAAACAAAATTGTTGTGAACAATCCCTCTGTGTCAAAAAAAAACAAATCAGCATTGATTTGATCTTCGATTTGCTTTCGTATTAAAAAAAAACATGATACACTATTGTGATGTTATTGGGCACCATTTAGACCTTTCGCATGTGCAAATGTTCAGTCGATTTGATGAACGATAAATCTGTTCACTTAACAATCCTAATGATAACAACAGTCTGATTCACATGAGTATTCACGGTTTTCAAAGTTTAATGATATTAAGTTAAGAGTAATGGTTCCTTCGAGAATATAGAACACAGCTCGCATAAGTAATGCTCTAGATATTCAAGCTGCAGCAGACACATTAAATTATGGATCTCTGGCATCAAAGATTCTGTGAAAGCTGAAAAAAATTCAACGAATAAAACTTTAAAGGAGTTTTTCTCAGAGCTGACATTTTTAAAATCGGTTTCCTTCTCAAAAACTTCTAGACCGGTAATTCCCAAGTTTTGCACATACTTTGTGTATACATAAAATAATAGGTCTCAACCTTGTTTTTTTTGTTTAAATATTCGACTTTACAGCTACAAAATGGCAGAATTTTCTTAT
Organism: Bolitophila hybrida; assembly: GCA_027564075.1. Classification (NCBI taxonomy): domain Eukaryota; kingdom Metazoa; phylum Arthropoda; class Insecta; order Diptera; family Mycetophilidae; genus Bolitophila; species Bolitophila hybrida. The sequence goes on along the minus strand of JANSTU010045190.1, from coordinate 7,067 downwards.
TAAAAATCATGCTTCACAGATTAAAATTCCATTTATTTTTTTATTTTTTTATTTTTTTGATTTTAAATGAGCCAATCGGACCGTTTTTGTAGCTGTATAAAAAAATGTTAGATGTTAGATGTTATAGACCATAGCCATAGCCGAGTGGGTTAACGTGTTGGCCTGGTTTATGGGAGGTCGCCGGTTCAATCCCGGCCGTCAGACCGAAGTGTTTTTCGTATGTAGCACTTTAAATCAGTAGGTTCCGCCTGCGATTAATAGCCTATTTTTGAAATAGATTATTGATTTGATACAGGATGCAATAAGAGATAAAAAAATGTTTGTTGCATTTTTGAATTTATAAGAGCACATTTTTGAATTGTGTAAATTTTTTTTCAGTGCATGAATTTATAGGAGGTAATTTTTAAATTTATTGTAGCACATTTTTTAATTTTTTAGAGCCCAATTATTTTTTTCGGTGGACGCTTTTGAATTTATAGGAGGTCATTTTTGAATTTATTGGAGCAATTTTTTAGAGCACATTTTTAAATTAATTAGTGGATACTTTATTCATTCCCATTTTAGACACGCTAGCGAGTCATATGAAGCAAGAAAACCAATATAAAATAATCGTCAGTTTCTTAATGCCATTTAAGGGTGGTACAGAGGGGCTAGAGGCGTTCATGGGACATCATTCGATAGGTAATTTAAATACATATCTCAAATAGATAATTAAAATTCGTCAACCTCTAAGGGAGATAGGGAAAATGGTATTTTATTGTATTTGAGTTCTGTCAGTTTAAACAGTTCTCTTTAACACCTCGTTAGTTGTGTTAGCATAACCTGACCACTCGTATGAACCCGTAATGGTCAATGAATCCGGTGTGAGACATCGCACACTTGCCCTTTGTCCCACAAGTTATTACAGGATCCAATGAGATGAGATCCAGTACGACATCGCACACTGGCCCTATGTCCCACAAGGGATTACAGGATCCAATGAGATAGCCGAGTGGATTAACGCGTTGGCTGGCTGTTGTAGCACTTTAAATCAATTCTTACCAAAAAAAATAGATCTGATGAGTCACTAACTACTTTGGCCGTTATCCACTACGATACATTTCATTTCCATTTTCATTTTTTATTAATAATTATACATAACAATATTAAATATAATACATAATGTAAATTATATACGATAACAGTATTCACGAGTATATAGAAAAACATTGAATTGATACCTAAATCTAAATCTTTCAACGATTGAGAGCAATATTCCTTGTTTAATGTAGAATACCCAAGAATTAAAACAGAATAATACCGATCAACATCAAAGTCTCATTCTGATTCTGATTCGTCCTTTTGATTACGCTATCTTCTCTGGCGGGCCGCATAAACACAGCATATAGAAAAGACGACGATGAATATTTCGATTATTGCTTAAAAATGTCTACACAATTATTTCGCGTTCCTAAGGAGTAGGGAAAACAACAAAAACGCAAAACACACGTCTTTAAATTGGACCATAGACATATAGTTTAATTTATTTTGTATAAACGAATCGATTTTTTGTATTTATTTGAACCAAGAATTTTGATTCGCATTGTGCTTTATATGACTAGTCACTCAGTTAGCTTTCAAAAAAATAAAACCTCTGAAAGCTCGCAAATCCCAAAATATTCGTCTGGCTCTCGCATAGTATATACCTACAAAATATCCGATTAAATGAACTGGACAACAAACGACGACCCCAATCACTCGAAAATCAGCGCCAAGAAAAAAATCACAACCCTTCTGAAAATTATTCGCATAAATCATATTAATTATGCATTGCGCCACAGACAATATATAAATGGAAAGGAAAAGGAAAAAAAGAAACAGTATAACAACATTTACCGCATTTGCGAAATAGCCGCAGCAGCGCAATCTATTCAGTATTATGCTGTATGTATGGACTATGTAATATATGTATAATGTATATATGTATAATAGGTACTATGTTGTATATAATGCGTGGTCCTTTTAATATATGCTAACTGATTTGATTGCACCACATATGTTCTACATTCGAGAATTCGCGCGTCCTTTACGTATACACCTGCTCAGGTGCTAAGGGACGACTGGGAATACGGCAGCACCGCCCGAACATAATAATTTAGCCGCAAACACACAAGTTCCGAACGTCCTCGTCTGTAACAAACAAATTCAAACAACCCACCCTTTACTCACCCCAAAACGCATATACAATAATACATATATGAATATATACACACAATCTCTTCCGCGTTCACCCATATTTATGTGTATATAGTATGCATAAAGCACTGGGTAGATACCGTTTGTTATGGGTAGACCCAACACCCGCGCACCCATGCCTCTGTCGGCCATCCGAAAGCACAAACCCTCTTGTCGAAAAGAAAAGCGCAGCCTCGCACGAACAACTAATGTGCTTTCACCGACGACTGCGGAAGATATCCACTATATTTAAAAGCGCACTTCATCCCCTTTTCATTCTATATGTTCACCTTTGCCGCGTTTTCTATATGAAGAAGCTCAATTTGTTACTGTCAATAGATCAATAAAGCCCTCAAATCGTGCTGCTATACACACCTAATATAAATTAACCCTTTTTTATTACTTTATATTTTATATATTATTTTTACCTTGTGTGAAAGTACCAGTATATATAGTATATATGTGTGTGTGTGTGCTCGAGTGTGTGTGTTTACGCCTGTAGAAAGAGTGTGTTTGCTTTTCTCTGGGTTTCAATAGGAAAATCACTTTATGGGTAGTTCGTAGCTCAGAAGTTCGCTAGTATACATACAGTTATACAAGCTACACATGTCTACTTTAGTATTTATACATAGTTTTCTTTTAAAATACATAGCGTACGACACACACTTACTCACTTCTCTCATATACATAAACACACTAAAACCCAGCTATACAACGCCGCACTCAAGTCTTTCATGTTCTCTTGTATATTTTTTGTGTATAGCGAAAATGCACTTTTAATCTCGAGTACTGCACACATACATCTATACAAATGGCTAAGCATGTTCAGTAGTACTATTAGTACTTGTAATACCTATATAATATATATAGTATATAAATATAAATATATGTAAATTGCGTAATATATGTATATGGTATATAGAACAGTATCGTTGTGCATATATACGACTGCGTATGTTTGACAGAAATATGTACATTCTAAAAAAAACGAATGCGCTAGTTTTAGTTACTATTCGTACATTACTTTATAGTACTAAACACTCTGCACACGGTTCAAAGATTTCATATACGAACATAACCATATCAAATACATGCGCATGTTATATGTACAGAATTATTTTTCAATTTTCCTAGGAAAATTTATGGCTTTCATATACGCTCAATGGCACTTGGGTGTACTTCAGCTGTGAAACTTATTTTGTCTATAAAGCACAAAACATAAAGGTGAATTAATTCATGTACAAGCAATATGATGGTCGTACATATTCTATCGAAACTTCAAAGATCTTTGACGCCCGGTCACCCACACACACACACTTACTTCTTCTTACTTATATGCAGTATGTAGTAAATAAAAGGTCTCTTCAATTTCTATATGAATATTTGTGTTTATTTATGTTGGCAAACTTTTTTTTGAAAGATCACAAAAGTGATGGTATAACTGCGATGGTATATATTATATACGTCTGATGTCGAAGTGTCACTGTCACAACCCAGAGGATGTTCATGTTTGTGAAGCGTATAGTGTGGTTCAACAAGACGCGAGCACTTCCAGGCTACCAGAGTTGCAGGAGTGTAAGTAGAAAGTCAAGAGAGAAATGTTGCGCTTTCCGAGCTTTGCATTTTATGCAATATACATACACACACAAAGTTGCATCAGCTGTTTGCACTTGTCACAGGTACTTTGTGGAAAGCAAACGAGATACGAACTATTTATATTTCATGTACCGTATACTATAAATTTAATAAGTCAGTTCTTGGTAATATGTCTGTAAACGAAACAATGAGCTTTTATATTATGTATGTAGTTTTATTATTTTCATTCTGAATCCTGAAAGTTTTCATATTTAATTTAATTAAAATTTTACAATTTAATTATATTATAAAGAGCGTTTTCAACTTAAAAAAAAACTAATAAACTTATAAAATTAAGTAAAAATAAACAAATAAGTTCGACTTTTCCACAAGCCACTATTATGTACATAGTATGAATCTGTGTGGTCATACATTAAAAGTAGGCTCGGACAGCTCGTTTTAAGGCTGGAGAAACTTTTCTTCTGTGCAAGTTATTTATTTCTTTTCTAGAATCGGAAAAACAGTTAATTAAATTGTCAGTTATAATTTGTAAATCTTACAGTTTTTTTTTATTTAATTTTTGTTTTATATAGATAATGGAAACTGGACAGTTTTCTATAGAAAATACCAATTGGACAGTTTTTTAATAATCATTCTGCGACAAACCCATGCATGAATAAAATCACCTTTATTTAGTAACAGTACTTTCAGTACTTTTCCTGTATCCTGTATATATCCATATATCCAGTTTTAATTACACTACATTTTCTTTTCGCAATATTAGTTCAAGCTATCTGGACCTAACTAACTAACCTAAGTGGCCTACATATTGTACACAAGGGATCAATACGAATGGCATTGTAGGCGGTTGCGTTGTCATGTAGCAAAGTCCAACTCCCTCGATCATGGTCGCTCACGGGTGAATCTGGCTAATAAACACTGTCGTATTTTATGATGGTTTCCTGATCATCACAAAAGACGACATTGACCGTATGGCCAGGTGGAACGAATTCTTGGTGGACAATGCCTTTGCTATCTTTGAACAAAATGAGTATTGTCTTCACTTTTGACTTCTCCTGTCGCACTTTTCTCGGTCTGGCCTCTCATTTTGACAGCCATTTGGCACTTTGTCGCTTTGGGTCGTATTGGAAGCGTCACCAGTTACAATTGATTTCAGCCAGTGGGGATTACTTTAAATAATGACGTCTCTTGAATGACCTATAAATTACATCTTCTACCTTCCCTATATCTTGGAAAAAGTCTCGTATTTTACCTGTTCATAAACATACATGTTCTTGTGAACTAAAAGATTTCAGGCCAATGAGCATCCTTCCATATTTAACTAAGACCTTGTAAATGATCAAAGACTATTTAAATATACATACTCAATGATTTTCAGTCTGGTTTTAGATATAACCATGGGCACATCGTCAGCACTTCTAATAGATAGTCTAAAATGCATTTGATATGTACCACTAGCTTGACAATAAATATATTACTTTTCTGATTCTTCTTGACTTCTCTAAGTCTTTTAATACAGTTTTCTACTCGATACTATTCCGTTATGATTATTCTCTTATTTCTTGTTGAGATAATTCAATGCGTATGTTAAGTATAAGTGGTTTTCTACTAGTTACCTCTGGCGTACTGCAAGGATCAGTTCTTGGTCCGGTAATTTTTTGCAAATGATTTACACTTAGTTCTTCATCTATAGCTATAGCCGAGTGGATTACCGCATTTGCTGGTTTATAGGAGGTCGCCGATTCGAACCCGGCCCGGCAGACGGAAGTGTTTTTTCCGGTATAGAAGAAAAAAGTGTATGATGGCGTTGATGAATCACGATTCCAAATATAAATAGCAAGATAGATCTCGGTGCATAGAGATATCTCAAGAAATATGCGCATTTGCCCTTGCAAGTTTGTTAGAGTCGCGTCAGGGCAAATTAAGACTGCTAACCTTGGGGATGTGTTGTTAGTGTAGGAGCACTGTAGCTCCAATTGAAGTAGCACAAGTTATATTTTCAACACAAGTTATATCTCAAACAAAGCTCTTAGTCACAACGGACGAAATTTAGTAACATATCTCATTAATTTACCTTATATGGAGCAAAATCTTGGAACTCATCAAAGCACTTCTAAGTACAATTTTAAGAAATCCTGCTTCAAATTTCTTTCTGATGTTGTGCTCTTGGGTGTACAATGCCTACATGTAACAATACTGTGTGTGATGTTGATGACTAAATGGGTGCGTACTTCTTTCTGAACGCGTAATAATAATAATAATTCTGTTTAATTTACAGTCCAAAGTTTTATGTCAATTGCACTGTGGACACCCTGGAATTGTCCGAATGAAAGCCCTGGCTCAAAGTTACGTTAACTGGCCTAACATAGACGAACACGTCACCCTAAAAGACAGAGTTTGCTTTGCGGTCCGTCTCTAAACATTTAGACCATGGAAGCATATAATTTTCTTGACCATTCTATGAACATACATTTCTGGATCCGAAATAGTCACGATGTCACGTACGACTTGGTCATGCTTATGTAATATAATGAGTCGAATGATTTGGTCTATATTATGGATTACACCAAAGTCAAGAGACAAAAGCTCTTGTCATCGAACGACGTGGAAATGTTTATACAATATGCTTGCTGACAAACGAGTTTGTAGACGACACGCAAATCAAATGCGTCTTCGATACGCAGATGAAAATGCAACAGAACTTAAAATTTACGTTGGAATTGGAGAATTTAAGGTTAGATTATCATCCACCAACGCCACAAGCCGTCTTACGTCTGCTTGGATAAAAGGTTTAGACAATCAATTTCACATACATATTTTAATGATACAACACACACATACAAACACAGAGAAAATAAGATAGAAAATTGTACACGTAACGGTCATATATGTTACCAGTAGTCAGATTCGAAGAGCGAATACAATTACAATTAAATAAAATATACACACATTTAGAGTTATAAATATAAACCTTCAATAAAAAATTATGTTTCAGCTACAAAATTAACATTTCTAAAAACTATGAAATCCAGCAAGCATTCAACATTTAATACATTATCAAATTTAGTCTTAAAAAATAAAAAACGATTGCAGCAAATTTGCAAGGCCATTTTCATTTAACGAACATGCTGGTCGCAAGCGTTTTGGTCTAATTACTTCAGTTAATACATATATACCTACATTTATGTAAATATTTTATTATTCGGTTATGTACAATTGCATATTATACTGTACTATATATATATATATATATATAT
>JANSTU010045179.1:0-10548 GCA_027564075.1 Bolitophila hybrida | reverse complement strand
TTAATTTGTTTGCATTATTTATTTATTGTTTAATTTTTAAATTTTAATTTGTAATTTGTAATGTTCTTTTTTAAATTTAAAAAAAAAATTTAGCTAAGAAGATTGTGTAAAAATTCTAGACCGATCGAACGAACCGTTTTTGAGATATCGTGTACACCGTCTTGAAAAATGCTGTTTTGAGAAAAACGCGTTTAAAGTTTCAAAACAGGTTCACACATAGATTTATTTTTTATTTTTTTAACTTACATGGTGTCCAGGGCCATATAATAAACCCTCAATTCTTTCAGCAGCTTTTAGCAATTCCAGTTGGTGCTTTTGTATGCGCATTGGGCCCCAAAGACAGTCCCATTACATTCATATCTTACAAATGTGAACTTGATCCTTCTTTAAACATACCGGCGGCGATATTTTCGGCAATTTGAACTATTTTTAAGCCACTGATTTTCGGCGTAATTTTCTAGATGATTTAGTTGTAACACTCGTTAATATTTTGCGTAAAGACGCCTACACAACGTTCCAATAATATCTCGCTTCTGAGGTCTTCGTAAATTGGACGCAACGCGTGCTCAAAATTGCAATAAAACAAAATCGATTTTCTGAAAATCCTAACTGCGTATAACTCCTTAAAGTGCAGAAGTATTGTCCATGCATTTTATTATACCCAAATGCAAAAGTTTTTGTTTGAGCACATCGCTGAAGATGATCATCAACTTTCAGGTTAGGGTGGATCGCTTATAAAACGGTTTATATGGATTTTTTTGAAAAGCCAAATTTTCCTAACGGGTAGGTCCAAATGTTGCAAAATAAAAATTAAAAAATTCTGGCGTTTTTTTTGACGTTTGTCGCCTCCGCATTGCACTTGAAAAATCAGAATTTTTGAAAAGAAAAATGGATGATATATTTTGAATTTGAATTTTGTAGAAAGTTGTAAGAAATTTAATTTTAATTAAAAAAAAGGATTTTATGAATTTTTAAAAATTATGGTTTCTTATTGGATCATGTAATCCCTTGTGGGACATAGGGCCAGTGTACGATGCCGCACACTGGATTCATTGACCATTACGGGTTCACACGAGTGGTCAGGTCATGTGCTATTTTTTTTAGTTTTCACTACAATAACTTTCAAAATGGATTAATTAATTAATTAATAAGGAAAATAATAATTTAAAGATTTAAAAATAATTTTACACTGTAAATATTGGAAGTTTTTCCAATTTTTTTTTTCAAAATTTCTGTATTTTAACTGCAATGCGGAGGCGACAAACATCAAATAATACAAAAAAGTCAAATTTTCTAAATTTTTATTCTGCAACTTTTTGTGTTAGAGGTATTCTGAAACTTTAGGGATAGGGATAAACGAAAATTCCATATTGAAAAAATGATGACAGATGTCGATTACCACCTTTTTTGTTTGTCAGAAATCAAGTAGTGCCAGATTTACCTTTAGTATTTTAGTTATTTTTTGATCTTGAACAAACTTTTAATAGCCACGGTTGTCGAGCGTTTACATGGGCATTTTCAGCAAGGCCCCAACGATGCTCTTTTTAATTTTTATTTTTGTTAGCAACTGTAAAATCGAAAAAAAAGTTAAAACATAAGAACGTGGAGCCTTGGCATATATGTGTAGAAAGTTTGTGCAAAAGTAGAAATCGATCGGTTGCATATTCGCTGAGTTCTGATGGACATCTGCCGTATACCTGCGAGTCCGCACGGGTCTCCGAGGCAGAAACTTTATAAAAAATCAAATATCCGTCAATTCTTCACCAATTTTTTTGACATTTTATTACTATACGTTTTTAACTTATAAAACTACTAGTGTACAATAGTTAATGTGTGTTTTTGATTTGATTCAAATACATTTTTACGAAATGGAGGGCTTATACTATATAACTGGTATATAGTCTACGAGATATAAATCATAAAAAGTGCATGTTCGTGTGCTGCACAAAACACAATAACTTATCTACATGTACAATATACATATTGAATATTTATGTACATATTTATGTCCTTTTATCCGTTATTTGATCAGCGCATATGGGAGTTATCGTGCATTGGTATATAATTCTGTTTTGGCGTGCTCGCATAAAGACACGGACAAAAGTATGTGCTCATTCATTCATAAGAGCTAACCGGCGAACGTACTCCTAGCAAGCTCACATATAAATACACGGGAAGTGCATTTAAACCGGTGCAACTCCATCGTTGCGGAGTTTCGGAGTGTCTGTGAAAAATATAGTGAAAAGTTTATCTGTTCTGATTTCTGTCTTGTGATTTCTTTGTATAGTCTCAATGGCTCCAACGATGCAAGCCCCGACAGTTCTTAAAATGCCACAATTAAATCAGAACAATACAAATCGTGGCAGTCTGGGACGACATCCGGACACCACATCTGCAGCCAATCTATACGACACTCCCGGTAATAATCTCTTAAGATTTCTATATATTGACAGTTACAAACAGTCTAAACAGTGAAAGTTTTCTGTAAAATTATTGATTGATTGATTTGATTTGATTTGTTTTAAATCAGTTATTATAATGATTTGGTGATGTCCGAATATGTGTTATAGTAATAAATATATATATAGGATTTACCTCTTCAAATTGTGCACAAATTATATAATATTTAGGATTATTGTAGGATTAAAATGGTGATTTGGCGTAAAATCTAATCCCACCCTAACAATGACGTCTTTTCATAAATACAAAACGTCACATAATGACAATAATTTCCAGTTAATAGACAATAACGTTCAAATCAGCGATATTGGATCAAAACTGAGCTTTTAATGTCACAAAAGTCCTATACTCAAAATACCTGTCCTTGCGTGACCATATTAATAGACCCCAATTATCGCGTGCACAATTTATTCAGACAGCAAATTTTATAAAGTGGCCTCTCAATGTATGTGTCTATATATCCATTAAATATTTTATTTTATTTATTTTCTGTACCTTTATATAAACTACATAAAACTCTCGCGGCACTTTGATTCCATTATATGGATAAATAAAAATAAAAAACTCAACATTGTTGAGAGCCTGCCAATGCGCGTATAAATGAGCTCCATGCTCCAGTCGTGTGATGGCTCCAACGTTTTTTTATTGGTTAACATAATAAAATGTGCGCACGTATACTATATATCTTGTATAGATATAGATATCTATATAAATAACCTATTTTCGTATATTATTATAAAAAGTAATATTATACAACTATGAACTCTGAACTGCGTAATCGTATCTAAAATGAGATTAGGTGTGTAGAGTATACTCACGACTATATATGTTCTTTTTAAGGCAGACGAATAGAATCCGCATTGAGTTTTCTCTCGTTTTTGTTGGAGAAAATTGGGCACATCTGCAATAATTTTTTATTTATTTTATGTGAATGCGGCAAGCGCATTTACTTTATTAATTATCACCTTTTTTCTTGGCTGCTCATGCGGAAATTGTCTCAATATAATACTGTTCTACCTCTTCAGAATGGTCAAATCTTTAGTATATCGATCCTTATTGTTCAGTTCCTTTGGTTCTCTTTGTTTTGTGAAATGTCCCCTTTTTGATTGGAGTTGACTGGTTAAATATACCACATCATGGTAGTACCAGCACATTTTTTTATAAGCTTATTTATTTAATATACAATATACCTAAACTTAGTACTTAAAGCTAAAAGAACATTTCATTATGTTTTTGTGCACTCAAGACATTCCGATATTTTACATCTAATTCAGTCACATTTCAGTGTATCTGTGAAAGTCTGATTGTGTGTATAATTCAATGTATGTGTAATAATTTTTGGGGAAACTTGAGAAAAACCCCGACTATCACTAGGTACGGACAATACAAGGGAATAAAAAGGACAGAGATACATACACTACTGTAACGAAGAAGTCCTGCTAGAAACGTTATCTGCCAGAGATACCATCACAAATGATGCAGAGCGCAGTGGACTCCCAAATGAGGCTGTTATTCCAGAAAACATCAAACAAATCCACAAATTGGTTATGAACGATCGCAAATTGAAGATGCACGAGCTTGCTTGCGTACAATGTGGCGGAACAGAGATTTAAAATGCAATGGAATATGACGTAATAACTGAACGAATGTCTGTCACATCTGGCCATGTAAATTATCATCATAATAATAATTACTATTGTTCTTGTATATAAATACACAAAATTCGAAAGATGTGTGTATTTGTAACTTACAATTACTGTTGAGATCAAATAAATAAAATAAGTAAATAATTATAATTATGGATGATGGTGTTGGTACATGGTGAATTCTGATGGGAGTTGGCGGGGGATCCAGATCCGTGAGATGTACTCGGCACTCCTCTCCACCACCTGCTATGTTACATTGTGTTGTTGCCGTATCTCACTAACATTTTGTTTGTATGGTCGCTTGCATGTCTGTAAAGCAGGACATCCAGGTAATACCAGATTTAGATGGTCCAATTAAATTTAGCCTGTCGGAAATCTCCTTCCAAACCGATCCGTTGACTCTCCACCTCACACATTCGGATGGCGTCTATATGTATACAAATATTTGCTCTTCATTATTTCGATTTTGTTTTGTTTTAGCGTAATTCTCTAAAACGTAAAAACAATTTTAAACCTGCCGGCATATTAAAATCAATAATTCTTCTCGACACCTATTTAGCTGTCGAGATGAAATATAGAGAAGTGACAGTTTGTTCTCAATAAAAATGTTTCGTCAAGTACTCAATATATAAGCTTTGTATTTTAAGAGAGAGCTTTTGGCGCAAACGTCAAAAATATAGAGTTCATATGCAGAGCTTCTCTACCAAATGGTCGCTGAATTCTGGTACAGATGGTAGTGTTTTTACCATTTTACACGAACATTTGGGTATGCGAAAGCTTAGTGCACCGTGACACAAATCGATAAAAACGATGGCAAAATTGAATGAATTGGCCTTCGAATTGCTTACCCACCCACCATATTCTCCAGATTTAGCCCCAAGCGACTTTTTCCTGTTTTTAGATCTCAAGAGAATGCTTCTCACTCTCATTGGATCCTTTAATCCCTTGTGGGACATAGGGCCAGTGTGCGATGCCGCGCAGCGGATTCATTGACCATTACGGGTTCACACGAGTGGTCAGGTCATGCTAATGTGCTGTTTGTGCTGTGCTACTCCTATTGGAGCTATTGTGCTCTAACACTCACAACACATCACCGATGGTTAGGAGTCTTAATTTGCCCTGACGCGATTCTAAGAATTTTGCAGGGCAAATGCGCATATTTTTGAGATATGTCTATGCACCGAGATCTATCTTGCTATTTATATTCGTGAATCATCAACGTCATCATACGCTTATTGTTCTGTTTATTGATGGCATTAATGTTCCGTTATTCCAAACCAATAACCTTTTTTTCAGAAATAGGCTATTAATAGCAAGAGGAACGTACTGATTTAAAGTGCTACATTCGAAAAACACTTCGGCCTGCCGGCCGGGTTTGAACCCACTCGGCTTTGGCTATGGTTTTTATTGGGCAACAAATTTAAAATCTTAGGTAAAAAAAAATAAGTCAAATATTCGCCATTATTTTCGATAATTTGTGGCCAACGAGATTATACCACCTTCATTAACTTCGCTCGGACAACTCGGACAGCCAATTTTCACATGCCTCTATTGAAGCAAAATTTGTACCAGAAGGCGCGTTCGCTGGCCAAAATTGTCCGCTTCTGGGCGATTGCTTGCTTCAAGCGGTTGACAGTACAGGTCTGAATTGAGCGTTTGGCCAAAGGGGAGCAGCTCATAGTAAATGTTTCCATGCCAATCCAACACACAGCAACACCTTCCTGGCCGTCAATCCTCGCTTGGCCAACGTTTGGCAAGCTCCACTGCGATTCGACCACGACCGGACCGTTTGCGGTTCACGTTGTCGTATTTGATCCAGTTTTCAGCGCCAGTCATCATCCCCTTTAGAAATGAGTCGAATTTGTCGCGATTCAGCAGTCTATCCCATGCGTCGATACGACAAACATTGTTTTTTTTGCGACAGCTCGTGTGGCATTCAAACAACCAGCTTTTTTGTCATTGGCTTTTAAATGCTTTTTAATTATGATGGTTATTATGCTTATGTGCCGGTCGTTCTCTATTAATTCCAAGATTTGATCGAGATCGAAATTTTCAGAACCATCTCTGTGCTATACGCTCGGTTAAAGTATCAGGCCCACCATAAACTAAATTTATTTTTTTAGACGCTTTGACAGATTTTTTGCCTTTATCGAAGAAAAATTGTAAAATATGGAGAATTTTCTCTTTGTTGATGTCGTTCTTTGACAAGCGCTCAACTGTTAAAGAAGTTTTTTTAGCGCGCCATTTCTTAGATAAAAAACCGAACGAACTTATTATACAGCCGAATATACCGGTGTTAGTAATATAGTAGACAAAAGTGTATATTTAAATATATAAATCGTCGTTGCCTGAATATAATTTTAAATTCCAAATCTCTGGAAAAACGTGGAAACATTTCATGATTGGTTCTGATTCCAGCATGTTGGATTGGCCACAAGAATGTTAAAATTTAAAAAAATTGCACACTGGGCATTTTAAACGAGGATTTCAAGGAAAGTTTTTATGATAATTAATAAAAAAATTAGTAACAAAACGAAATATTAAAAAAAAATGGATTATAGAAACAAACAAAAAAGGCTAAGCCTATAAATAAACAAAATTCGCTTTTTACCCAAACAAATGTATATAAGGACATTTGTTTGGGTAAAAAGCCAATTTTGAAGATATATATTTGCTAGAATAAAGGTCTATTTTAACAATAGAAAAAGTCCATATTTTTCTAGATTAGACTTATTTTGAGTATAATAGTACATTGCGATTTGGACTCTTATTAAATAATCGAAATTCCTAAACTATTTAATATAGTAATATAAAAAATGCACATCTTTTACATTTATCCACGTTAATCCACGTACAAGTTAAACATTTCGAAAAAAAGGCCCATTTTATGCGTGTATAGGCACGCACGTGATTTCAAAATCTACCAAATATTATTATTTATACAGATCTCTGTGTCGACGCAGCAGCTGTCGCAAGTCGGCCACCAATGAAAATGCGGAATCCAAAATTGTGTATATTTTGTGTTTTCTCTGTGTAATATACGCATTGAGTTAAGCGTGTGTGTGTGTGTCTAAACACATGTTGAATGTTATGAGCACTGTACAAAAAAAAAAACACACACACCAACATATCTTTTGCTTGCGCCGCAAGAGGTATACGATGTATGGTATTGAGACTCAAACAACATAAAGTAATAAAAGAAAAGATTTATACCGAACAAAAACCAATTTAAGAAAAAAAGAATCTTTGCAAGGTGGTTGATGATTCGAATATATATTATGTGCTTTGTGTACGCGCGCTCGAGCACTGCTTTCGGGTCGTTGGAATATAAATTAGGCTTAGGTAGACGAAATGCAATTTGAAGATATTTCTTTAAAATTACGGTCGAAGTGTAAGTAATAAAATAATAATATTTAGCATAAGTGTATTGACAAAGAGAGTGCTTAGCACACATCTGATTATAGAAGCTGGCGCACACGATGAGGTTGTCAACAAGACGCACGCATGCAATCAGAGATATATATACATTTTATAATCAATATTTGTTTGGTGCATTTTCACCTGTCGCATGCGGGCGTTGCATCGAGTGACGCGCGTAATGCTAATGTGGTTTGGTTTACTTTTGTTTAGTCTACATTGCATTAATTATTGTCTTATGCTGGTTGTTGATGCGGTTGTACTTAAATACGAATAACATGTACAGAATATAAGCACGCATATATACACAGGTGTGTGTGCTAGTTATATCGTTTCGATGGTAATGTGTAGTAATAATTATTATACACACACATGAGCATGCTTTTGCTTTTATATGCATAAACATAACACAACAAACAGACACAAAAAAACGCAGTCCAATGTCAATTGTGGCATTTTACATTGGCAAAGAAGCGTCGTATTTCAACATTTGCACTTAGCCATTGCAGAGACTGAAATAAAGAAAAAAACACAATTGTTGTTGGCATAATTTAAAATATATATATATATGTGTTTTCGTGCATATATTAAATATTACACAGAATAAGAGACAAAGTAATAATTGCGTGAATTGCACATTCAAATAAAACAAACACATTATAATTACATGTCTACCGAATAAAAAAAAACATCAAATTTAATTTTATTTAATTTGAGTTTCGCGGTTTTATAGCAAGCAAAAGGATGAACATAATAAACGATAAAATGACCCTTTTTTGTGTGTATGTTGATTTTAAAGAGTCTATTAACGACCTGACCTTTTCGATATATAATTTATCGGTGTATTATATAAGATACGAGAAGACCACCCAAAGTGTTTTTTTCGAAGACGCCAATATTTGGTATTTGGAACATAAAGAAATATTTATTGAATTTACTTATTTTAGGTAGGTAGGTATATTTTTATAGAAATATGTATCTTTTATGATATTAAATAAATAGTAAACATTTTGAATGAATGAGTATAATTGGTATAATATTGATATATATGGAAAGACAGGAAAAATGCCGACAATACATACTTTTATCCATTTTTATTATTGTGTTGTAGAAAATTATAAAATACTCCACAAACATGCAATCTTTTAATTTAAAATTTCATTTTGTGGGTATTTTTAAACTGATTTAGTTTATGCGGGGTACATTAAATAATGGAAAGTAGGGATAGGTCTACTAAATTATGATAGTCAAAATTTAAGGTAACTTGGAGCACACAGGCGAAACAGTTTGGGATCCGCAAGCCATATTGGACACAGGTTACTAAGCCAATCTTCTCCCTGCCATTTTCAAGGGTTTTTCCCTTAAAGCATATTTAAAAAGGTGTTGGTCATAGAAAACTACCCATCACCAAGGGGCAAAAACCTAGTTTAAAAAAAAAAAAAAAAAAAAAAATGAGAAAGATGGGAGAGAGGTCATAAATGATGTCAGTCGAAGAATGGATCGGTCCGACTCCTCACATCCGACTCTCAAAGAATCCCACTGTTTAGCAAAAAACTCTCGCAACATGTATTTCAGCAGTTGGAGTGCGGGAATGGGCTTTGACAATGCTCTTGATTGCGCAACTCTGAATGCTCTGAAGTGATTTAATGTGAGTGCGGGCAGACTGGTGAGGTGTATAACATAACAGGAAGGATGTTTTTTTTGAATAACAGCAAATTCTTATCTATCCTCAGCCTCGATCGTCTGCCCATGACTGCGTACAATACAAAAAGCTGCCAAGCCTTTTGAACGAGAGCCAGCGATGTGCTTTTCAAAATTCCTCTTTCGGTTGGCTTTTTTGACGCGGATGGCATTTACCACACGGCCGACCTGATCAGTTAAGGATTCACAGTTTGGCTTGACGAACGCGTCTGAAGCCAAACTGTGAATCGTTGATGATCGCGTTCTGTTCGCAGTGCTGGATGATGCGAACTGCCTTCTTCATGAATTTGCCAAGCGAACATAAAAGGCTGATCTGAAGATAGCTCAATGAGTCGAATTAAAACGTCTAATTTCAAGACATTCAAGGTAAAGTAACTGTATCTGGGAGGAATACGATGGTAAATTTTTCCAATCGAAATCTCGGAGGGCATAAATAAAGAACTTTTTCTGAGTGGATTCAATTCGACATTTTTGATTAGAATAGTTGCCAAACATCATTAGCATATTCAAGTTGCAAACGAACATATATTGATTTTAAAATTACAGAGGATCTCTCGCATTGGAACATATTCTTTTCATGAAGCCAAGCATGGAATATGGCTTATATGTTATGATGTCTAATTCATTTAATTTAATTTAATTAATAAATTTTACCAAATTGCTGACCATTAGATAAATAGGATTCAATCCACAACCGCAAGTTAGGTTTTTTTAATAGAATTTTAAGCGACACTCTATCAAAAGCATTAGAACAATTTGAGAACCAACTTCAATTTGATTTGTGAATTCCACAATATTCCAATAGATATACATTTTGAGATAGAAGAACGAAACACATTACAAACAACTGACTCAAAAAGCTTAATAATTTGTGCAAGAATACATATACCTCCTATATGTCTTAGTCCTAACTTGAAGACAGGAGTGATATAAGATAATTTCCATTTGCTACGTAAAGAATCGTTAAATAAAAGTGATAGTGGTTCAGAGAGAGATGAAGCGCAAGATTTCAAAAATAAAGAAGATTAACCATCTGGACCAGTTCTCTTCGGTACTTTGATATTCAAAAGTGCATCAAGAAGGTCTAAATTGCAGAGTTCCAATATTGTATGACGTATGCGCAGATACTAAAAAGAAACTATCGGAATTACTGTAATCTATGACATAATACATTCTGTCAAATAAGTACCCGGAAATTTGAAATAAAACACAAACAACGTATCAATCATCTAAATTTATTATATCCTCTTCAAAATAGGGCCCTTCTGAGGCAATACACTTCTTCCAACGAACAATCCAATCATCGAAACACTTTTTAAAGCTA
>JANSTU010045168.1:0-10549 GCA_027564075.1 Bolitophila hybrida | reverse complement strand
TATTCTTTATATATGTATAAATAAAATGCTTGCTTCCGGTGATACTACGTGTGTGCGGTCAAGTGTGTAATGTGGATTTCTGATTGTTTCAAACTTGATTTTTCACACTTATTTGAGAAAATGTAGAACGTTTTATTCGTGAGTTCAAAAAATAGATACAATTTTGTTTAACAATTTCAATTTCAAATATTTTTTTACTTGATAATGAATGCACTAAGAAGAGTTTTGAGAATGAAGAACGTGGTTTTAGTTTTATTTTCTTAATAATCTGATTTTCTTTTATCTTATTATAGACTTACGCAATGTTTAATATCTGTTAATTAACTATAAAAATTAAATTAAAAAATATGAAAATTACGATTAGATGGTTTTGTTTTTAAATTCCCAAATATTTCTTATCTAATCTTTTTTTCTTCTTTTTTTCAGGTACGTTGAAAAATTCAAACGTTTTATGAAATTGAGGTGGTCGTAAGTAAAAACACAGCTGTTAAAAACACAAGTTTTCTGAGTTTTTTTTTGCGCATTTTTATACGAATGGTATAAATAGTTCAAAAGTGCCCCGTTCTAAACGCCCTTCGACATCGAATTCCGATGAGAACGTCGAAACTATAAGGATATAGGCTTAAACATCGTCGTAAATAAGCATAAATCCTAACTTAAAAAGTAAACATCTATTGTACTTATTCTTAAGTAATACTTTTTTGCATAATGGCTTTTACTGCATCTCACAGTAAACTAATTATCCATCAATCACTTCAATTTCTCACTATATGTAGCCACATAATGGATATAAACAATATCAAATACTCGTGTGATTATTTGATGGCTTCACCTGTATATATCTCTATAAATGTATATTACATCATATATGTTATACGGTTATATCTTATACGCCATATTATACGTAATCCTTCTTAGTATATAGTACAAATGTATACTTAAGTTGAAGGTGTACGGATAATCATCTCACAGAGACACATTGTATTGGAATGTCGGTGTTTATTCTGCGTGTACTAAACGTATATATATATATATTTCATTTCATTGGTTACAATCTTAAAGCTATTTATTTGTGTGTGCTGTAATGCTTTAGAAGCGGATCACACTTTACCGTTTATTGCCATTAATGTTCATGTTATCCTTTGAAGGACTTAGATAAAGATATACATTAAAGCTTAATGAGTATATAACGAAATACGGACTTGTGCGGTCGTTTTGTGTAATTGTTGCAATTTAAAGCAATGTCATCTGTTGATATTTTGAATAATGGGCATATTTTATAGGTTTTTCTAATTAATTGGCTTTTTTATCGTTTTGTATCTATTGCGGGACTTGTCTTCTACTTAAAGAGTCCAAATACCACTATAAATAGCATTTGGAAGATAACTGCATTATTATGTTTTCTCACTTTTCCCAAAAGTCAATCAAACTGTGTGTGTAAAACCTCTTTACTGTTATTTGGGTAATATAGTTGACAATAAAGTTGGTGAGCTAACAGGAAAAAAGCTAACAGGAAAAATCAAATCAATTGGATAAACTTCGAGTACTGGGATTCAGTCCGCTTTAAGCAAGAAAAAAATGTTGATAAACACCAAATTTTACGATATGACGTCACACTTAAAAAATATGTTTCATTTTCATGAGTTCATTTTACCGCATGCATTGACGATGCATTGGCCGAATACAATTTACGTGATGATGCGGCGCCGGTATCGACAATTATTAGTTACATTTTTTTTAATATTTGATTGAATTTTGATTTTATTATTTTTTTTAATGTAGGCAAGACAAAGAATAAACGACCAACAAAATGATAGGCTTATTGACTGTAACGTGCCAAAATACGCATTATATGTTAAGCTGAATTTTGTTAGATTTTAAGCATAATTATTGTAAGATTTAAGTTGCGATGTTAGAAGATAAATCGACGGGACAGAGACGGTATGAACACAAAACCTATAAAGCACTCTATCAAACACACACTCCAACACACACTCTAAAATCGTTGACCCTTCGATGGAAAGAAGTGGAGAAAAAGTCGCGTATTAAGCCGAAAGGAATGGCGTGAGAGATTTATACCCCACCAGATCTGTTGTTTGTGCAATTCCGGAACTTTGGCATTGGCAAGGAACGACATGATCACAACAACCCCCACGACCTCATACGACATTGTCGTCCGCTGAGTCGAAGTCAGGCAAACCGAGTATTGCTAGGAGGTGTTTCGTAAACGAAACTGGCGCAATAAATTGTATTAAAGCTCCGCAACACTTTTTTGTACCGTAAACTCTGTTTAACATTTATAACTCGGTTACATGACATGAATGGAAAATAATCGAATCTCTTAAAATGTTATTATTAACCCTATGAGTACTGGGTAAAATTACAAACATTAGGTACTTTTTTTTTATTATTTATTTTTTAAATTTTTTTGTTAAAAAATACAATGAACAATTTATATAACGCCAGGAAATCAGTGCAAAATCAAAATAAGTCTCAAAGACTCAAGGGCAGTACTAATAGGATTAAAGCGCATTTGATTTTTTTGCTCATAAGCTATTTGTGGCACAATCGAAAACATAATAAAATAACACATGACATGTCAATCTGCCGTCAAAAATACTTCAAAATGAAGTACTGAGTATTACATTTTAGGTAATGTACCGGTAATGTTTCTAGTCGTCTGTGAAAAATATCTCTTCATTGAAGTAGAAGCGCTTACCAGATATCTTTTCAGGTTGGGGAACAGATGATAGTCGCACGGGGCCATATCTGCCGAATATGGAATGTGGTGAAAGATTTTGTATACCAATTCGGTCAGTTTGGTCATCGAAATCCGAAGGACTTCAACCTGCCAGAAAAAAAGGGATGAGGCGCAGAATGATTAATTACGTTCGGATAGCCATTTTACCTTTCAGAGCTTTTATTTCTTCACGATTACGAACTGGATAATTCTGACCCAGTCAAACAAGGCCCGTTCTCGCTCCTCCCAAAAAATCCGATGGCATAGGTAACGTCAGAGGAACTGTTATACGAGGTTAGGAACCAGATCCTGACGTACATTTTAAATCTAAACAGTTGCCCAATAATTTAGTTTAGCCTTACTGGGATTACCAGATGGTAATTCCCGAAGTCGATACGGGTTACGTATCCAGCGCTTTCGGCGGGGATTTCTATGATGCCTTGTTGTGCTACTTATCAGAAAAAAATTCAGACGTTGAATTATGCAATTTTTGCATATCAATAAATTGTCGAGAATTGGATTTCCATTTTACAAGATTGATTATACCGATTCCATATGTAAAACAATTATTTGTATGTAGTAGTCAAAAAGTTCGTCCACTGTGACGCTTTGTTTATATAAAAATGTCCATTCTTGGTACAAATCACAATGGAGCTGATTGAATTTAACGTGGCTGAGGTCACCGGTATGAAATACTTTTAAATGGGTCTATTCGACTCCGGTTGTCAACAAATAATGTTTATGCATTCGAAATGGAGGTGTTAAGTGACAAAAGTGAGAGAAAAAAGTGGAGAATACTTAAAAACTGTGTCCTTCCTTAATATATAGTCAGTGGGGAAGGTGTATAGATTTATTTCCATTCTTAGTCTGTAAAACTGCTCCAGTGCTGAACGACGAGTATTCCAGTAATGGACTACCGGATTTAAAAGTTATGCGTATACTAAACATTCCTCCTACGAATGCGTTGAAGCAAAAATGCTTTCGGCCAATACGTCTTCCTTTTTAATGGAGATTTCCCCATGGATTTTTTTATATGGTCCATCTTAGAGGTTCAAGGTTCAATCTCGCCAGTGTTGAAATGTTAAAGAATGCTATAGTACATGAATGGGCCATCGAGATCGTGCGATCGTGAGCCCGTTAGACTTTTTCTTGTGGGGCTTTGCTTAAGTCGCAGGTCTATGCGAATAAACCACAAACCACAACCAACATAACCAATGCCATTGGTCAAATTCAGCCTGATTTATGCGACCATCTTCTTCGAGACGTCTACATAATAATAAATTTAGTTGCAAGCTACAAAAACCCATTCCAGAGTTAGACTACGTTGTAGTATTTCCTGCTTGCTTGATCATTACATCGAACCATCTTCCATCCGGCATCCATATTTTGTTGGAAATCGGTTTTTGAAATCTAGCGGTAACTGGCTTGTTAGAGGAAAAGATCCACACTTCCTTTGCCCGACATTCAATGTTACCCATTCCAAACTCATTGGCCAATTGTCAGATGAAAGTACGCCGAATACTAGACAGAACATAGAACAGACCATGTCGTTGGTGTGTCCATAAGGACTAAGATTGAAATAAATCTAAGTTTGAAATATTATAAACACAAAATTCCCAAACAGACAAACAAAAATCATACACTAGGTTTTGCGTTAAATAGTTTCTGATAAATTGCGGTTAAGATTTTTTCGCTATGTAAACTTTAGTTTGAGTTATGACATCGGAAGTGAAAAGACGAATTAATTGTTTGATTTTTAAAGAAAATCCGCGATGGAGTCAGTCAATGCCAACAAGACAAAAGTTTCACAAAAAACGATATTAAATGTTCTAAAGGAATTTGATATGAACGTTGCCAGGCAAATCGGTTCTGGAAGAAATAAAGTTTTCGTATTCCCACACAAGTCGATGAAAATCGTTGCTTTGTTAGAGAAGAATCCAAGGCTGTATCGAATCGGAAATTGGCGGCAAAAGCAAGCTGCAGCGAGTATTTAGTTTGCAAAATCAAAGCAGCTGCGGGCCCTAAGACTTACAAAGTACAGTCAGTACCTGACAGGAATTCCACAAAGAACCTGTAAGCGCAGCGCCGAATCAAAAAGTTGAAGTCAGATTTTTTCTCAAAATTCGAGTGCCAAAGGAAGCCAAACCACCAAATTGTCCAGATCTTCGGCCTGTTGAGAGAAAAAATTGAAGGAAACAAAGAAAGAAGCCAAATACGAGAAAGATTTCAGAAATAAATAGAAAGCAGTCAATCAAGTTATTTCTGTTCACTTATTCAATCAGAAATTAAATTTGCTTTTAAAAACTTTAAAATTTTATAATTGGATAAGGGTTTTCAAAGTTAGGGCAATTTAAAGTTAGACATTATCAGTCCTTATTATCCAATTCAGGCCTAAAGGAGTTGGTAATCATTGACCTATAGCGTTCGCCGTTGATGCTGATGGCCTGGCCAATCACATTAATATGGACCGATGACGCCGCCAGCCTAAAATCCAAACAAAACAGTGACTTTTTCGGTATGCATTTGAATCTCATGTGGTTATCGTCCCGAATTCGACAATTTTGTTTGTTGACTTACCCATTCATCTAGAAATGTACTTTATCGCTGATGTTGATTTTTCGATGAAAATGAGGGTCATTTTCCAACTGCTGCAGAGACCATTTACAGATTTACACGTAGTTGTATGGTCGTTTACCTTCAGCAACTGGGTCAGTTGAATTTTGTGCGGGTGTAGGCCTGCGGAAGCCCGAGTTCATGTGAGCGACACGAAATCGATTCAAATCTTTCGTTTCGTCGACGTTCGGCTGTTGGTTGATTGTTTACTAAACGAAAGGACTAAAATTTATTAATCACAGTGCGAATAGTCCTCTCGGTAGGACGTTTAGAACAGAACACTTATTCTGATAAAACCTTTTTATCATTTACATGTGTTGTTAAACGCTATATCCGTCCATGGTGATTTAGCAAAACAGACTGAATGAATGACAACCAATTTGACAGATTTAGCTTCAACATTTTGTCCGCTATCAACTGTTAAAGTTCAGAAGTAGATTCACAATTAAATGGAAATATGCAAAATCTTTCATATCAACAAGACGAAGCAATATATGTAGTATGCAGCAAAGCGCTCGTCTCAATCGATTTGTTAAAGGAAACAATTGATTAGCGCATAATTTTCCGTACTGAACTTGTGAGTTGGCCTACACAGGATCGTGTCAACTTTGGATTATTGTGGGGATATATAATGCTCTAGTCGCCCATAAACCAAAGACCATAGAAGCCAACATTCGACAAGTTATTGCATATATACATCCCAAGATGTTTGAGAAAGTGGTAAACAAATTGGACTTCCAGATTGCTCTCTCATGTCTATTAAACGCATATGTCCTACACACGGATATATTATATATTTGATTTTATTGAAGATAATGATGAAGATGTTATATTTTTCTTTTTTCACACCAAACTCGAAAAATATTTCTGTTTTTTCACGTGTGGGGAAGAAACAAGTTGTTTTACATACCCAAAATTGTTATACTAAAATGTCTTGTATAAAATAAATCTTTATCTTTTATTTCTCCTGTAATTTGTGCTGAATCTCACATGAGTAGTAAACAAATTAATCCTGATTTCAAACCATTTATGAATCTAAAGACGGATTTTAAATTCAATGGGCAGTTTAGTTTCCGACGAAACGTGGCAAACGGCATAAAACTTTTATGTGTGCTATTAAATGTTCAACTTGTATACCTCTAAAAAACACAAAATGCCATAACGAACCCATAAAAGAGTCCTTCTTTTGCAACAACAAGAAAAATCACAGCACGCACAACACGGCTTCTCGCACAAACAAAACTCGTATAATTGAATTGAAAATTTGCTTGTTTTTCAATTTTCCGCGTGCCTTATTTTCAAACGATAAAATGTCTTTTCTCTCTTTGAACGATCGTTAATTAGACGATTACATAATGAGACAAATGTTTAACGGTGCGTCGTTATATTTTATATAACCAAGTATATAGGATAAACAGAACGTTTTTCATTTGATTACCCTGCAGAGCCTGCCCGTTAAGTGATTATGTAATATATACACATAATATCATTATAATAAATGTATATAACAAGAGTTGCCTAAGAGATAATTACTAATTAGAGGCAAGTGTTGCGTTGAGATGCTTCTATAAGCTCGTGCATTTAGATCCCAAGAAAACATTTCGATATACATTTATAATAGAACCGAAAAACTTTGCCGGTGAATTGTAAAAGTTTTCTAGGGCGACTTAATGAAAAGCTAATATAGAAGTTCGTGCGGTATAGGTGTAGATATTGTGGAATGGGATTGTATAGTGGCAATCAAAGAGTTCGCAATTACTTGGATATCATGGATATAAGTATTCTCCGTCTCCGTCTTTTACGATGCAAAGATTTAAATTACTTGAAAGTTTACTATTGCTTTGGATCTAGTTCTGATGAGATTTCCGTCTTCTTTTAAAACTATAAATAAGAAGCCCGTATGCACTCAAAAACGAAAACAACCAATCATGGATGTATTTCATGTTACCGCGTTCAAATCGGAAAGACGCCATGTCTCACAAATTCGTTCTCTAACAAGGTATTCTTTTCTCGTATGTTTCTGAGAAAATCACAGCTGCCGGAACATAACATTTTCCAACTGCATAGTTTTCACGTAAAACATTGCATTTCACGTGGCTGACGTTTCAGCATCACAAACCAAAAGGTATATGGTTTATGTTTAACGGGGACTGCAACAAGCAAGAGCTTTTAAAGTTGAGTGAGAGCTTAAATTCGTATATGTACTGGGTGTGTGTGTCTGTTCACGTGAAAATGTTCCTGCGGGCGGGCGTATTGTATAATATTCTTATATACAAGAGTTGAGGTTTGTTGCCCTATTTATATGGTTGTACACGACCTTTTTGTATGTAGAAATGTGTATTATTCAGTGAAAATGTTAAAGGGTTAAGTTCTGTGTCTGAACTGCATTTAAAATATATTTATTTGGAGTTTTTGCGTGGGCGCTGCACATGTGAACTTTTAAGCTGGCACATACTCAAAAAACGTGGACACGTGCATGTACATTTTCAAACTAAAACTGAACACTGACAATGAAGCGTCTAAGTGTACCCGAGAAACTTCTATATAGAGTTTGCGCATTAGGCAAATTGGTGAAAATTTCAGAATCGTGCAGTCGTGCTAAAGAATGATTTTCCAAACTCACACACACTCGCAGACCAAAGAAAATAAAATGGAATTATGTAGATGCTTATATATACATAAGTATATAAATAATAGTATATATATTCTCGTTTTCGACAAGTCGATTTGGTGTGTGAAACGTGAGCATTTTGTGGAAATCCATTCACTGTTATATAGTGTGTGTGTGTGTGTGTGTGGTGTTAAATCTGCACGTTTTCATCGAATAAACTATATTTTATTTATGAGATAAGTAAATGTTGTTGCTTCGGCACGTTTCGTGTATTTCGCGAATGGCACTTGACATCACTTGTTTATAAGCTTCGAATCGGTCATTTCATAAGTCACCGTTTTGGCTAAATATAATATATGTTCGATGAAAAACAGCTAAAATTACCAATAATCAATAATCCCGAACATTGATAAGACAAATATTGATTGGTAACGACTCATATAGTCATCGGGCAAAGCGTCACGATTTATATTACAATAACAAAAGTACACAAAATCAAATACGGTGACTTGTAAACAGACTAAAATTCGACCATGAGTATCGCTAAGTCCTATTCCCGACAAATAGATTTATTAGATCCTTTAATCCCTATTCGGGACATAGGGCACCATTTCTAAGGTTTGTTTTTCCTAAGCGTGAATCAAAAGGTGTTGGCCATAGGGTACTATTCCACGACCCACTAATTGACATTCCCAGGGTTATTCTACCTAAGCTTGATTTAAAGGTGCTTGCCAACTATAAACTGTCACCACGCCTAAAGTATAATTTCCACGAACCCTAAAATAATCTTTAATAATTAGCCGATTTTTTAAACCCTCTCATCCACCCCTCTTTTCACAGAAATACAAAAAATGAACTTTTTGCTACTGGGACATCTCATTGGATCCTTGAATCCCTTTTGGGACATAGGGCCAGTGTGCGATGCCGCTCACCGGATTCATTGACCAATACGGGTTCACACGAGTGGTCAGGTCATGCTAATGGGCTGTTTGTGCTGTGCTACTCCTATTGGAGCTACTGTGAAACTCTAACACTCACAACTCATCCCCGATCGTTAGGAGTCTTAATTTGCCCAGACGCGATGTGTGCGTAATAATCTAATAATAATTACAGGAAAGCTTTTACTTGTAAACTAATATAAAAAAGTCAGCAATTTAATTTGTTTGATTTACTCAAAATTATACGATATTGTCTGCTTTTATTGGCTGTTCAAACACAAAGTAAAAGGCGCTGGTTTGCTTAAAATTTGACAGTTGTATTGACAAATGTTAGATGACATGTTTAATATTGAATATGAAGTTATTACGCGGAAAATTAAAAAAAGTCACGTCAGTTCCATCTAAAATGTAACACATTTTTATTTCCCTCTTTTCATGTTTTTTTACAATTCTGTGTGAAATATCGTAAACCTATTTTATATTAACGGGTTCATTTTTTGAACAAACTATCTATTTAATTAAATAATCTGCCAAATGTGAATATTCGAAGTAAAATTTCTCACGATCGCCGCTAATTTTTAATGTATGTAACCATAATCTACATAACTTACAATGATGACTATGCTATTGTATCAATCAAATCTGTATTTGTATAAAACTAACATATTATTTTTAATACTATATGGTAGCATATTTCTTATTGTAAAACAAGCAATTATCGTTATTTGTATCGCGAGATTGTACGCGATCTAACATACACACAGAGAAACTAATAATTAAAGATAATCCTGTGGCTGGTGGCTTGTACAATAAATTGTTCCTATGATATATTATGTGTATATATAAGTATTACTGGCTTATATAACTTATTAAATTGCTATTTATGTGTAACAATAACACGAGAATAAATATAAATTACCTTGCGGCAGTTCAATGAACGGAAGCTGTAATAAGTTCACGATTTCATATTACTAGTGTGATGTTATGATTCCTATTTATGTTGTCTACAACAAATTTTATATTGTTGATTGTAATTGATTATCATTATCATTGGAGACATAGGGCCAGTGACTGGTAACGTCATACTAATGAATTGTTTTTGTGTTATGCTACTCCTAACAATCACAACACATTCCCGATGGTTAGGAGTCCGAGATCTATCTTGCTATTTATATTCGGAATTCTGAGTCATCAACGCCATGATACACTTATTGTTTATTCGAAAAACACTTCGGTCTGCCGGGCTGGGATCGAACCGGCGACCTCCTAAAAGCGAGCCAATGCGTTAACCCACTCGGCTATAGCTATAGTTTTATTAATTATAGTTAAATAAAAAAAAATGTGTAAAATACGTAAAATGTTTAAACATGTAAACAAGTTTAAAATGATTTTTACGATTATATTAGGTACTATTTGTAGACAAATGAACATGCTGTTTTTTTTATGTAGAATGTATAAGACACCAACAAGTTATAATTAACAGACATATGATTCGAACACATGCATACAATAGACAATCATTAGCAGTGGATAACGTCTTTGGTATGTTAGTTCCAGTGTCTGTTTCTTAGCTATCTTACAATCGAGCCATACTGTTTACCAATTCGTCATATAGCGTATTTTGATATGTTAGCAGAAACAATTTGA